>APFE030210350.1:0-18479 GCA_000404065.3 Pinus taeda
TAATATCAAAACATGGGATTAGAATTGATCCTGAAAGAATTCAAGCTATCCTCCAAATCCCATATCCAAGAAACATAAAAGAGCTGCAAGCATTCCTTGGAAAAATCAATTTCCTAAGGAGATTTATCCCAAACCTAGCCGAACTAATAATGCTATTGAGAAATATGTTGAAAAAGGATGCCAAGGTAAAATGATCTCTTGAAACCAAGCAAGCTTTTGAGAGTATCAAAACTGCCTTGACTCAAACGCTTGTCCTCACCAATCCGCAATTCGATAAAGATTTTATCATTTTTTCTTTTGCATCTGAGCACACCATAGCCGTTGTCCTTTTGCAAAAGGATGATCAAGGTAATGAAAAGCCAATTGCTTTCTTTAGCCAAGCCTTAAGAGATGCACCCTTGAAATATCAATTATGTAAAAGCAGGCTTATGCCCTGGTTAAGGCCATCAAAGACTTCAGAATTTACATCTTATACTCCCATGTGATTGCCTATGTCCCAAACTTTGTTGTAAAAGATATATTAACTCAAGAGGGACTAGAAGGAAAAAGAGCCAAGTGGATTGCCAACATTCTCGAATATGATATTGAGATAAAACCTACCAAGCTGATAAAAGGACAAGGTTTAGCCAAACTAATGTCCGAAACAAATTTCCAAGCATTAATCAACTAGACAATGAACCGGAGCTGGCGACTCCACATATCAATGAAACCTTTTTGCAATCCCCATGGTATGCTGATATTTGCTTTGTATTGTTAAACCTGTGTGCTCCCCCAGTATTCTCCAGGACCAAGAAAAGATTTTTAAGGATGAAATCATCAAAGTTTTGTGTCATAGATGGTGCCTTGTTTTGGAAAAATCATGAAGGAACTTTGATTAATTGTTTGACTATGAATGAAACTAACAACATCATGAAAGAGTTCCATGTAGGGGACTATGGAGGACACTTATATTGGAAGTCCACTCCTCACAAGATTTTAAGGGCTCTTTATTATTGGCCGTCTCACAAATGCCAAGTCTTTGAAGGGAAAAGAAAATTACTGCATTTGCCCCTAAGCCCATTTCAACCAAAAAACCCTTTCAACAATGGGGTCTTGAATTCATTGGAGAAATTCATCCCTCTTCCTCAGGCCAGCACAAGTGGATTTTAACAGCCATTGATTATTTCACTAAGTGGATTGAAGCCATCCCATGTAGACAAGCCAATGACTCCACCATTTCCAACCATTTCCAATTCCTTGAGGGCAATATCCTTTCCAGAAATCATCACTGACAATGTTGTTTCCTTCAAATCCGAAAATATGATCAGCTTCTGCCATAAATTCCACATTACCCTGGGCCACTCATGAAGAGAGGACAAGGGAAAACAAAGAGTATTGGATGCATTACTATATGATTCAAAATGATCCATATTATTGCAATGTTCATGTTGATTATAATGGGCTTGATGAGTTACTTCAAATTTCAACAAATGTATCAAATATGATTAATTATGTTACTTTACCAGAGATAGACAATGTCACTGAATTTGCAGTGTTGGAGGGAAAATCCAAGATTGATGATGTATTAGAAGGCCTAAATGCATCTTTTGTTGTGGCAAAGCCTCCAAATCTACCATGAGAAATTGAACTTATTTGATCTTGGGTAAATAACCCTAATGTAGAGGAATATGACCATAACGCTTTAAATACTTCTTACTTAATATCATTATGAGACATCATGCTCAAGTTACGAGAGCATCTAAAAAATATTCCAGAATCATGACTTGTAGAAATGGTAATGCGATTTTGGAACTATACTAAGACGTACACCTGAATATTGGAGCAAATGTCATGTTGATCTCTCTAACATGATTCAAAAGATTAGATGTCCAACAATATTATTCAAATTAAGTGTAACAGATATGCAATGGCCATATTTCCATAAATTAATGTCTCGTAAAATTCTTGTAGATCCATGGGAAGAAATGAAACATAGACGTCAAAATTTAATTGATAATCCTCATATTATAGCACAATATATGCATTTAATTACTACAATGTTCCGAGATGAATTTTTTGAGAGATTTCATCAAGCTACATATTTTTGGTGTCACTATGAATGGAAACATAGTGGATCTCCCCACCTGCATGAATTTATAAGGTTAAAAAATACTCCTAACATGGACACTTTGAATTGGGATGATCCTCCACACGTTAGGCTTGCTAAAGAACATATTGATAGATGTGTACATGCAATGAATCCACTTGATCCACATCAAAGAAATATACAGGTTAGGCTCAATGTTGATGACCACCCTTGCTCACAGGACATGCAACAAATATTTCAATCCGATTCTATGATTGATTATGAAGAACTTTTGAATTGTGTTGAAGGTCACATTAATTGCAATGAGAAATCTTTCCTACACAAGAAGGTGGGAAGATTGGTTTGTCAATATAAGTCACCATGGGATTTATGTGATCATTCAGAACTTTATCTTGATGAGAATTGAGAAAAAAAGTATGAACCAAGAAGAAATGATGATAGATTGAATACACATAATCTTGAAACGTTAATGATGTGGAGGGCTAATATAGATTGGAAACTTGATCTTTCAAAGCTTGTGGTCATTAATTACATAAAAAAATACTATGAAAAAGGATCAGAAACATTTCATGATATGTTGATGTGTGTTTCCTTTATTCAAAATCCAATTGAACCAACAACATGTGCATGCATATAAGAGTGTGTTATGTGAATCCATTGTTGACGGAGATATAGATGCACAAGAGACATGCCATTTTCTTTTAGAGTTTCCTCTAAATGTTGATTTGAAGCTTTTCAAACAAGTGTGTGTTGATACATATAACAATGACAATGATAATTCTCTTATTGATGCATATACCAAGTGACCTACCCATCTTGAACACCTTCCATTGATAGATGTGGCAAAATCCTGGTCATACAACAAATCTCAACCTGGGGATAAATGGAGAGAACCAAAGAATGTGGCTATTATACAAGTTTTTCCTCATTATAATTCAATTCCTAATCATGAAGATGACAAGTTTGTAGAATTTTGTTGGTGGAAGTTGACATTATAAAAGACCTTTCATGATCTCCGTAGAGATATAGGTCACATAAGTGAGAAAATAGTGCATAACTAGGAAAACTTTCGATACAATCCATGGCATGTTGATTGTAATCCATTACCTCCAATTCAAACAGTTGAATTTCATGAAATAGAAGTTCCAGATCCACCTACAAACTCTAGGAAAAATGAGTAGGAGATCATTTGTGGATTATATAAGAATAAATTTATAAATTATAATGTGGATTATATAAGAATAAATTTATAAATTATAATGAGATTGAGATGTTGGACATAAGGATAGTGATGTTATGCATAACTGGAGCAAAAATTTTGTGGCTGAGGAAACTTCTAATTGTGCTAGTCATTTCATATCTCAAAAGAAAAAGTCTAATAAGATTCATACTTACCAACATTCTAAGTTTGGGAGTTAAACAAAGAATAGCATTTGATATTATCCTTGACCATTATAGATCAGGGGTTGATCCTTTACTTATGATAATACCAAGAAGTTAAACAATGAATATTATTTGATATTATCCTTAACCATTATAGATGAGGGGTTGATACTTTACTTATGATAATACAAGGAAATGCTACTTATGATATACAAGGAAATGCAGGTACATGAAAGTCTTATTTGATTGGAGCTATTAGAAAGGCTCTTGAGATTGAGGCTCTCCCCAGAAGAGCCCACTTCTTATTTTAGCTCCTACAAGGGTTGAAACTTTTAACATATCTTGAACAACAATTCATTTTGCACTTCAAATCCCAATAAAAGATGTAACATGTCTTTGGGGACCAGGTTTAATGACCTTGTAAGATGAATTGAAGCATGTCAAATGTATCCTAATAAATGAAATGAGTTTCATTGGAAGAAATTTGCTAAAAAACATTGACTCTAGACTTCAGCAAGGTTTCATAGAAAATGCTAACACTTTCTTTGGTGGGAGGTTAGTTATATTGGTTGGTGATTTGGGACAATTACCACCTATTATTGATAAACCTATATATGCATTTGAAGGTCTCATAAAATAATTATGGAATTCATTCACAAAAGTTGTGACCCTTGACACCCAGTTTCAGCAAGATGGACAAAGCAATGAGAAAAAAATGTTTTTGTAATTTGTTGATGAATGTTAGAAATGCAAATCCAACTTTGCAAGATTGGAAGTTACTCATGACTTGTACAAATAGATCCTTAGATTCTTCCACAAAAGAGCCTTTTGATAAGGAAATACATATGTTTGTAATAAATGAAGATGTAAAAAATCATAACAAGCTTTGTTTACAAAATCATAATAAGGGTTATTTAAAAAACTTGAACTTAGATATTGAGCAAATTTTGTGTGACTCCGCACAACTCAAATCTCCAATCTCAAATCTCCAAAAACACCCTTAAAAAAAAGAAGATGCTCCTTTAAAACCTAAAACAAGTTAAAATATCAAAGAAAAATAACTCCTCCCATCACAAAAACAACATTAGATGCTAAAATGCAAAATATTTCTCTTTCAACACTACACACCTTTCAGGGAGAAAATCCAATTACCTTCCTTTTTTACTTCAATACCCTACATTGCTTTCAAAAGTATAGACACACATACACCAAGTGGAAAATATATTCCACACATGGGCAATTTTATACCAAGGGAACACAAGGGGTGAAATAAAGGGAATAATAAAAACCTAAAAATGATTCAATTTGAAAGGTAAATGCCCTTTCTCTCTTCATTCAATTCAACTTCGAGAGTCTCCCAATCCTCGAATTCATCTTCTACGTACTCATTTAATTCAGCTTCCAGAATCTCCCAACCCTGAGATTCATCTTCTACATACTCATTTAATAATATCCCAACCCTAAGATTCATCTTCTACATACTCATTTAATTCAGCTTCGAGAATCTCCCAATCCTGGAATTCATCTTCTACGTACTCATTTAATTCAGCTTCGAGAATCTCCCAATCCTGGAATTCATCTTCTACATACTCATTTAATTCAGCTTCGAGAATCTCCCAATCCTGGGATTCATCTTCTACGTACTCATTTAATTCACCTTCGAGAATCTCCCAATCCTCGAATTCATCTTCTACGTACTCATCATTTAATTCACCTTCGAGAATCTCCCAATCCTCGAATTCATCTTCCACGTACTCATTTAATTCAACTTTGAGAATCTCCGAATCTCCAACGCTATCCTGAGGTTTGAAATCGACTTCTACGACATCCTTAGCCGCAAAAATATGTTCATCCTTCAAATAAAATTCGAATTCGAATTTATCCTTACTGGAAATATCAATTCTTCTACAATTCTGTTGAGCTGCGAAACAATTATCATTAGAATCTGTGAAAACATCTTTAATGCAGTCCCCATGATCTGCAGTTATATCATCATCCTTTTCTAATTCTAATTCGCGGTTACAGTCTACAAAATCATCTTGCATTTCGGTATCTCCAGCTGATGCAATAACATCATCATGTACAGTTGTGGGCACTGCAGCAGCACCATTGAAGTCACTATAGGATTTTAAGCCTGTTTCTTTGCGAATAAAAAATAACAAGTAGACTTGCTGATCTGACAACACCTCCTGTTCGGAGACAGGAGAGACATTCGCATCATTGCAGCAATGCCAGCTATCATCTTCCAGGTTCTTCACATAGGCATAATAATGGCCAGAGTCCCGGGAGAATCCTGAATGGATAATGGTGGCGAATAGAATATAATAGTCCGTATTAATATTATACTTCTCCTGGTCAGCACCTGCAGACAAATAATTATCAAGTCCCAAGCGTTGTTTAAAGCTAATATTCCGAGTTATTTTAATGCTAGAACCATAATCATCCATAGCAAATCTGTTGAGTTGAATGACCAGAACGTTGGGAGGTTTGAAAATTGACGTTTGCATTTGGGCTGGCGTTAAGTTTTTGCAATTTTGGCATCTATAAACCTTATCCCCATCTTCCAGCAACTGTGATGCAAAATAACAAGAGAGCGCCTCTTCCAAGGAAGTTACAGCGTTTGTTAATGGAAGGCTCAGGTGGATAATATCTTCCTTACTGTTCGACTGACCTCCGCAGAAAATGCACTTCACTTGACATTGCGTTACACCGCCGAAGATGCTTTTAATAATCCCTTCATCTCCGCCATCTTTTTCACGTACTCTCTGCTGCTTCCACTGCCCAGTGCACACGTCGTTGCAGGCTCCAATCACACAAGTTAGAAATTCGTGGGCGTCTTCCTGCTTTCCTTTCACAAAATGTTTGGCAAAGAGATTCAGAGAGTTTGTGATTTCACGAGGAGAGTCGCATGATTGGGCAGTGTTGCAGAGAGACCTCACGATGCGTTTCTCCAGCAAGCAGAAAGGGCAGTCATTGTTAGACGATATATTGCAGGAAGCAGAATGTGGATTGGCGCCGAGGCAATGTTCTGCCAAGGGAGGTGTGTAAGTGAGACACTGAAGCACACTGTTGAGATAGCATGTATTGCCAAGATTCATAAGCCCTGTCGGTCGTCTTGCCCGTGCTTGTGCTTGTGCTTGTGCTTGTGTTTCTTTTTCTCGCCCGCCCGGCTCCATTTCGCTTGTTACACTGAAGAAGCTGGCTATGGCGTGAGAATCCCCGAGCTGGAGTAGAAGCATTCGGTTATCACTTTGACAATACGAGTGTATTTCTGGCTTAGAACGTGGATTCCTCCTTTATATATATATCCTTCCTTCGGTTTCATACCAGCCTTGGTCCACCATTAGTGTCGCCCAGTTTTTAGACCGACACCCAATAACACCCTATATTTGGCATAAAAGGCTTCACTTGTGGAGAGACACCACCCAAACCTTCTCCGTTTTAACGCTCTCTATTCCTCGTAAGTAGGATTAATGGGTAAACATCATAATTTATTTAATTTGAATCACCTCCACCCAGAGTCAATAATCTTTAATCCCCGCCAAATTTCGGGTTGCCGTGATTATTATTTTCATTTCAATATTCCATAATCCATTTTCATCATTAATAATAAAAGAGTTTAATTGAATAATATTTTTTTAGATTATTATTTTAATTTAAATATTCCATAATTCATTTTTATGATTAATAATAAAAGAGTTTAATCCAATAATATTTTTTTAATTTGAAGTTTGAGTTTTTACAGTAAAAGCATTTTTTGTTTTCAAGAGGTTATGAGTTCAATTTTCTTGATATTTTTGGGTAACAGGAAGTGATTTTATAGCTTGGATTTCCCTTGTACAAATATTGTTAGCCTTTAGTGGAATCAATTTTCCTAAATGTCTTGTTAAGCTCTATTAATAAATCCATAAAAAATGATTCCTTTAAATAAATATTGAACAAATTATTTGTAAATTAAATCTAACATATATTCAATTTAATTAATATATGTATATGAAAATTCTTAAATATTCTTAATTTGAAAAGGGTCATAACTAATTGTGGGGTTACAATGTTGGACAAATGGTTTATACATTCAACATGTAGACTAGTCCTAGGTTAGGCTTCCCTAAAGTTATGCTCGAGGAAAATCCCCTTGATCATGGTTCCTTCTTTTTTCAAATAGAGAAATAGAGTTTTTATTTTTATTTTTCCTTCTCGATAAAACTTTATAGAAATACTTTTGAGTTTGGATCTCATGTGATTTGTAGAAATTAAATTTAAATGGAGAGTACAACCATCTTTCCCCTTAGTCACTTATATAAAAAAAATCAGTTAACAGAAAAATATCGTATTATTATAAAAGTGTTAATTAATTAATATTTTATTTAAAAGTAAAAAAATAATCTTGATTAAAATAAATGAATAAATTACTATAAACTAACATATATTTATCTTAATTTCTCATCTACCAAGCACTAATAGAGATCAAATTTATGAAAATACAAACTTCTTTTGAGTGTAAAACTTGAGAAAAAAATTGCACTTCAAGAAATTTTATTCCTCTAGATTCTTGGTAAATCCATTGTTAAAATATTAAAATGGATTTATGCTAGTTTAAAAATTTATGATTCATATTTTCATATTAAAATACTAATACATGTTCCCTCATATTCGGTAAGAGTTAAAAAACATATATTTATAGGATATAATCAATCTCTTTCTTTCTATATATATATATACAAACACATTGAATTAGTTTTCTTATTAAATATTGAAGGAATCTCCCTCTTATCTTACATTAGAAAGACCTATTAATAGAATATGAAATTTCTCATTCTTTCTCTCTCCATAAATATATGGTGCTAAAAAAATTTATTGAACATGCATATTGAGATATTTTATTTATACCTCACATTAATTTTTTCTATTATTGATATTTTTTAAATATTACATATTGAGAATGGAATAAATGACAATGGAAAGTGAAAATATAAGAAAAGAAAAATTATTTAAATTAGTTTACTTTTATCTTTGTAAAATTGATAGAAAAGTGTGTTACTTAATATGGAATTTTTATGTATGGTTGACACTAATTTTTTGTTACTAATATATTTTTCTTTTACAAATTGAATGTCAATCGGAATCTAAAATTAATTATACATCATATAATCTTAATAATAATATTTTTACATGCCATCTATTAACTCCATATTAAGTCAATTAAGTAGTGAAGAAGTACATATTCCCTCATACTAAGAAGTCAAATTATTTTTTTCTTTTAATTAATTTATTTCTCCAAATAATGTTGATGTAAAATTAAGGTGAAATTTGAAGCATTTTATTTTTGGGAACATTGATTTGTTTAGTTATTACTATTTTCAAATTTGTTAATGAAAGTATTATTTTATTATTTTTAAATATAACATTAGGTGACAACTCCTCCCTCATAATGTGAGTCCATGTTTGTGTTTGTAACTCTGAATGAATTTCTTTTGCATTAAGAGAAAACATGGATATATAAAAGGAGAGGGAGACCATTGGGATTCATCTTCTAATGCCTCTTTATTTTTTTGTTTACAATATTTACATGAATTTTTGAATCCCTTGGGATTAGGTGTCAACATTCCATGCCTTAATCTGAAGGGATATTGGTGAGTCCAAGCATCATTTTGAATCTTTCAAACTTTCCACTTCCAACTGCTTTGGTGAAGATGTCTGCAATTTACCTAGTTGTGAAACAATTTCATAGGTAGATAGTCTTGGTCTCAACTTGATGTTGAATCAACTGATACTTTGTATTGGAGTGCTTAGTTTGATCATGAAACTTCGGGTTCTTGGCCAACTTTATTGCAGAAGTGTTGTCAATCAAAATAGGAGTTGAATGCACTTGTTTCTCCTGCAAATCTTCCATAATTTTCTCGAGCCATACAATTTCCTTTGTTGCTTCAGGTGTTGGCACATATTCTGCCTCAATTGTGGAACCTGGTGGAACTGATTATTTTTGTGACCTCCAGGAGACAACTCCTAATCCAAAATTCATAGCATAATCTAAAGTAGATACACCAGTTTCTTTATCTCCATCAAAATCTAAATCAGAGTATCTAATCAAGATGAAGGCATCCACTTGTATATACATGAATCCAAAGCCTTGAGTTCCCTTTAAGTACTTTAGAAGTCTTTGTGTAGTAGACCAATGACCCTCACAAGGCTTTTAAATCAACTTATATAGGATTCCAACAACAAATGAAATGTACGATTTAGTAGTATTCAGGTAGTTGAGACCTCCTATGAGTTATCTGTAATTTGTTGCATCCTATAATTCTTTAACATCAATGGACGTGAGCTTTAAATTATGTTCCCTTGGCATAGTCAAAGGATTGCACTTAACCATGCCAAAAATTTTCAACAAGTCTCCAATGTACTTCTTTTGAAAGAGGAATATAAACTTCAGATGTTAGGTTACTTCAATAAAAGGACAGTAGTGAACATATCTCAAATTTATCATTGCAAAACCTTTCCTCAAATCCTTCTTCATCGATGCAATGAAATTTTCATTTTTCCCTGTAATCAGAAGTTCATCTACATACGCGACGAGATATAGCATTATTTTTCCCCACTTTATTTACAAACAAACTTGCATCATCAAGCTCATAGTGTGTGAAATTGAGTTTCAGAAGATGCTCAGTAAATTTCGCATAAGAGGCTCGCGGTGATTGTTTAAGGTCAAACAAGGATTTGACAAGCTTCCATACTTTGTGATCTTGACCCTTCACAACAAATCCTTTTGGTTGAGACATAAAATTCCTATATTTCATATCTCCATTCAAGAAATCTGTTTTTACATCAATTTGATGGACTTTCCAACCATTTCGATCTTCCAAGGAAAATATAGTATGGATGGAAGCCCATTTTGTTGTGGGGGAAAAAGTATCCTCATAATTGATCCCTTCCTTTTGAGCAATTTTTTTTTCCACGAGCCTAAATTAATGCTTGTCAAGTGAGAGATATGATGTAACATCATCCTCCCACATCTACCCAAGTACTCAAACAACAAAGCTAAGCATGCAACGAGAGGCTACTATGATTGGATTCAACCTCCTATATGACCTTAAGGAAATGGAATCAACGAAAACATAACATATAGACCTTCCACATTAGCTACAGGACCCCTGAGAACCATACCAACACTTCAGGTAGTCTATCCCTCGGTCCCACTGATTTTTTTTATCACTTTCCCTCTCGACGCTCTCACGGGCCTACAAACCAACATCCAAGGAATCATTTGTCCAATTTTATGTCAGCATCCCTGGGATTTGAACCTATTTTTCCAGCCCAGAGCCTAGGTCACTGCCCAGAATGAAATGATATCTTAAGAGTAGTAAAATAACAGGGAAACAATGATGATAAAGCAAATACTTCAACAAGTCCTTCACTAGACCCCTACTAGCCATGATAAGCATTTCGTCAAACATATCACCAACATGTAATCTATAGGTGTAAACAACAGAATTAAGCATAAGGATCTCACACTTATCTCAGAATCACTCAAAACTATTGTTCCTTCATGTCATTTTTTACATTATCATCTATTAGGTCATAGATACATTGTCCATTCATTTACAAGTAAAAACATATTAAGAGCCATACATAGTTGTTGAAAAAAAACATATATATAACCAACATAGTAACAACAGAAATACCATAAATATATCAGCCATAAAATTGACATATAAACCAATACATTTACACATGAAAACCAAGTGAAACAATTTCTCATTAATTATTGCAAAAACCAGCTAAAGATGGGACTACCACATTCCGCCCAGCTATAGATTAGCTAATCCAAGTCTCTCTTCAGCCAATCACCCTCGTGCCATATTCCAAGCATGGATGACTTTGTGTGATGTTTCCATTGATATCACTTCCTTAAGTTAAAATAGGAGGTAAAATTCAATCATAGTAGCCTCTCCTCTCATGTTTACCCTGGTTGGCTAGTTACTTGGGTAGATGTGAGAGGAGGGTGTTACAAAGTGGTATCAGAGCATGGCTCACCCCTCGGACTGGATGGGCAGTGTGTGTTGGTCATGCACGCATATCAATTATGTGTGTCTCCCTTACACTTGCATTCTGTGTGCTTGTTACATTTGATTGATGGTTGATTATGGTTGTAGTAATGTCGCCACCAAGAATTTTATGTTCATTGTGTGAAATGCGTTTGTCATGAGTATGTGATTTGTTAAATATTGTTACATGTTTCTTACTAGTTGATTTTATGTCACATACTTACATCCTTGTATGTTAGGTTACATTCTTGAATATTTTGATTACATGTATCAGTCTTGTAGGTTGATTACAAGAATTGATCGTTAATGCTTGAATACATGCATTTATGTGTATGTGTAGTTAGTTAGGCATTTCTTATACATATTGTTGGTTTCATCTAGCAATGTGTACAATGGAGTAATGTTTGTTGTCATGCATGAGGTCATAACATGCATTTTTTATAAGGCCTTGCATTGAAGACTGGACCCTAACTAGAGTGATGTTTACGTGTTGATACATTTATTTGTGTATGCCTATGTTCAGTTATGATTATGTTATACATGTATCACGTTGATTTGGTGATCTTGTAGACAAGGTATACTCCCAAAGATATACTAAGGTATGCTGATTTATTGTGATTTGGTTTATTTGACATATTATTCATTGCAGGAAAAATATCAAATGGCTACCAAGGTGGTAGACTACATAGAATCTCCCTATGCATCAGATGAGTAGTGTGGTGCAGGGCACACTTATGATTGGCAGATACATTGAGGAACTTGAAGTAAGAGATAAGGAGTTGTAAGATAGATAATGATTGGACCATATAGGTACAAGAGTTTGTCATACTTGCAACATCAAGCACCGCCTTGGATCAACCATGGACAGGAGGAAAAAACTAATGGGGCATATGGTAGTAGGTCTCCTGGTAGACACAGGTCAGATAAATCTGATAAAATGAGAGATGGCAGGTTGTTGGACACTACAGGTAGGAGGGGCGATGAGTAGAGGTATTATTCTAGTTCTAGTACTGTTAGACATCATGATCGTCATCGTTATCATCCTTACAGGAGGATTGATAGGGGATAATTGCCAGATGAATTTAAGAGATAAAACCACCTACTTTTAATAGAGATGTGAAAAATCTGGAAGATGAAGATCCTTGGATACTTGGGATGAAAAAATTATTTGAGTTGCATGAGTACACAGATAACATGAAGGCCATAATAACTATATTCAGCTTGAACAATAAAGTGGATATCTAGTCAGAAGATGTTAAACAAGTAAGAGACATCAAGACAGATGACCTGAGTTGGCAGGAATTCAAAAGGATTTTTAGGAAGAAGTACTTGTTAGATAGGTACTATGACAATAAGGCTAAAGGATTCTATGACCTAAAGATTGTATCAATGATAGAGGAAGAGTACACAACCAAGTTTCTCGAGCTATTGAGGTATGTATCGTATCTTACAGATGAGAAGGATAAGCTTCAATGATTTTCCAATGGTTTTCCATTAGCATTTAGAGATCGGATTCAGTATGATGAGTCTCGGTCACTTGAGGAATTTATTGGGAAATTGAAGCATTTATAGGAACAATTAAAGCGTAAGAATGAATCTCAGCAAGGATGGAAGGGAAAAGACAAAGGTAAAGGTAAATGGGAACCTAAGAGGAAAAGGCCTCAGCATGTCGATGAAAAGAGAATGTGGGACAAAAAAATAAGTTTAATGCTGCTAGACAGTGGCATGAGTCACAATAGTAACATAGAAGTCACATAGGAGGTCAAATCCAATCATAGTAGCCTCTCGTCTCATGTTGACCCCAGTTGGCTAGTTTCATGGGTAGATGTGGGAGGAGGGTGCTACATCCATGTATTTAATTATAGGTTTTCCAAGTATATCTAAGTGACATGATTCCATCATGTTTGTGGTGGAAAGGTTGAAAAAAGTAGCACACTTCATTCCAGTGCAATATACTAATTTGTCTAGTGAGGTAGCACAAGTCTTCATCAGAGATATAGTGAGATTTCATAGTGTTTAAAAGAATATTGTTTTGAAGAAAGATGCCAATTTCACTTCCAAGTTCTAGAAAGAGTTATTTTTAGGGTTGGTATATATTTGGCTTTCTGCACAACTTATCATCCACATAGAGATGGACAAACAAAGAGGCTCCACATGATGTTGGAGGATATCTTGACGATGTATGTGATGCATCAGTAGTGGAAGTGGGAAGAGTATCTTCTAGTGGTTGAGTTTTCTTACAACAATGGGTATCAGGAGTCATTGGGATGAGTCTGTTTGAGGCACTTCATGGACAGAGTTTTAATACTCCCATCATCTAGAGTGATCTAGCGAATAGATTATTGATGGGACCAGAAGTGTTGGTAGACTTGCAACATGAAATTCAAGTTATAAAGAAGAATGTAAAGGTACAATAGGACATACAAAAGAGTTATGCAGATCAATACAGGGCATTTAAGGAGTTTCGGGTTGGGGAACATGTGTATTTGTGCATCAATCCCAAGAAGATCTCCTTGAGGACTAGGCCATCTGCGAATCTAGCACCTCAGTATTGTAGGCTTTTTGAGATCCTTAAGAGGATTGGACCGGTGGCCTATCGACTTGCAATACCTCCGAAAATGAAAGTCCAAGATGTTTTCCATATTTCATTGCTTAAAATATATGTAAATGATGTTGAGCATGTTATTGATTGGTCTATATTGCAGGTGGATCCAAAAGGAGAATTCCTTTTGGAACCTTAGTGAATTTTGCGGAGAAATATGCTCATGCTCTGGACTGAGCAGGTTAAAGTGCAGTGGAAGCACTTTGGACCCGATGAACCTACATGGGAGATGGTTGATCAGATGCAAGCAACGTATCCTTCCTTATTTTACAGTTGAGGTAAAGCAGTTTTGGCATATGCATATATGTATATGGATGTAAATATTTCCATGAGATATATTATAAAGCTCCAATAAGTGGTATGGTTGTCTTGTCGTTATGTTTGTCTTCATGGTATTTCTTTTCAGCAGGTTGTTCATTGTAAATACCAAATTGAGCTAAGTTATAATGTTCCATGGGCAGTATGTTTTGTCTTTCAGCTGTTTTGCTGGTTGTAGGTGTCATTGAACACCAAGGATGGTGTTCCCCTAAGGGGAAGGGGTTTGTCATAGCCTTAGGTTAAAAATCCATGTAATAAAGTTAATCAAGGCAAAATAATACCAAGGTCATGAGACACGTATTCCAAGCTAAATGCTGGGAAAAACATCCTATTGGGTCTTCATTTGGTTTCTTAGGGCTAAAGGGAAATTGGCAAAGGAAATTACAAAGGCTTCGGAAAGGAAATGGGAAAGGCTTTGGAAAGGAAAACTGAAAATAATTGGCCTTTTAATTATGAAAATAATGAAAAAATGGAGAATAGGAAGGTGAAAGGCAACATATTGCATGTGAGGAGGAAAATGAATGAAAAATAATGGAAATTGAAGAAAATAAAGGCCTTGTCCCCTTACTATTTATCATTTTTTAGAGTTTCATCAAGTTCTAGGCAGAGGTCGATCCTAGCGATAAAAAAGTGGCTTAGATCTTGGGGTCGTTGGCACAGAACATAGTGGAAAAGTCTACAGTTACTGGGATGCAGGCTAAGTTAACTCAGGGCTTGGGCACCTAGACTAGTTTGTGGGTCTTGTGGCTCTTGAGGAACGTCAATTTGGTTTTGGTTTGTCAGTTCCACTTCCTTAAGGTGATATAGGAGGTTGAATCATATCATAGTACCCTAGTGGACCGATAAGCTTGGGTAAGTGTGGTAGGAGGGTGTTACATTGTGAGTGATTGACTTGAATTTTGTGATCCTATATGTAAACTCCAGTTTTTGAAGTTTATATTATTCACCCCATAAAATAAAAACTCATTAAATTGACCATGAATCATCATAGTTGTATAAATTACCTTTTAAGTTGTCATATTGCCATTTTAATTAGGGTTAAGTGGTCATTCTACCATTTTTTAGTGGAGAATGGATCATATATTATGTTTCTTTAGATCATCGAGTAGCTTCAAACCAATTACAAGGGAAAACCATTGAAACATAAACACAATTTTCATCCTTGAGACCACTTATAAAACATTCATGGGAAAAGGTGGCTAACATGCCTTTTATGAAAAAATCTAATTACTTGAAAGCAGTGATGTAGTCTTTAGTTTTACTTGATTGTTTAAGCTTGGTCAAATGGCCCAAACGATGACTATCAATGTCAAAGCATTCATAAAGATAAAAAAATCAAGTCCAAGAAGTACATCCATGGTGGAAATTCTTGTTCCATTGCCACTATTACCCACACTCTGGATCTAAATATAGGACACCCATGCAAATGCAAGGCCATCAAATGTATTCAAATCTACTTTAGGAAGGCATGGATATCAAGAAAAGGAGTAAAAATGGGATGATGAAACATCTTCATGGTGTAGTGCTTTCTCATGGGAATTGGGCCCCTTGGGTTTATCAACTAAGTAAATCTTTGAATTAAGGGTAACTAATGAGGAAGTGATGTCATTTTTTTTTGTTTTTGGCTTCAATAGTGACAAGTTAGTTTTGGAAATTTGTATAATATTCTTCTTGGAAAGCAATGTGGTATTTTTTAGATGTCAATGGGAACAAGTGATGGGAGAAGTAAATCAATGAATGAAGATTAGGGATGATTGGGTCCACACAAAAAGGCTTATTGGAGAGTTGTATGAATGTAATTAATTCATCATTCAATAATACAACTAGGGTAGGTAAAACTACAATCATCATGAAACATGCATGATGGTGGATCGACTTATACTCTTTTGTTATACTCCTACAAAGTTATAGTCTAGGTTGAATAATATTGAGCTAACAAAATGCTAAAAATTTTAATATTAACAAATGTGTAGAAATTTCACATCTTTGTTGTAAGAAGTAGGGTTTCCAACATTGGAGCATTAAGTAATAGGGCTTAAAGGGCCCTACAGACATATTTCTTCCTTATATTATAGCTCTTTAATATACTACTAAGTTTAAAGAGTAGTACTCAAACCAATATCTTGAAGCTTCAACCAAGGAGGATTAACCATACCCTTAGATGCACTCAAACCAATATCTTGAAGCTTCAACCAAGGTAAAGGTAAATGGAAGCCTAAGAGGAAAAGGCCTCAGCATGTACATGAAACGAGAATGTGGCATCGCAAAAGAAGTTTAATGCAGCTAGAGAGGGACATGAGTCGCAACAACAACATAGAGGTGTGGCTATTGGTTGGTTTTAGTGTTGGACATGTGACAAGGAACACCTTAAGATAAATTTTATATAGAATCAGGGTGGTAGGCCTCAGATATATAGTTCACAGGAGGTATAGACTGTTGGGGATGTTGGGCAAAGCATTTGTCATATCTATGCAGCAATGGACAATTGATAGGTAGAACACCATGGATCTATCATTGAGATGAATGGTAAGATTTGTGATCAAGTTATTTCTATTTTGATTGACCCTGGATATAATTATAGCTATGTTATTCCTCACTTGGTGGATAAGTGTGGTTTGAGTAAGGAATTGCATGCAGGGTCTTGGTTAGTGTAGTTGGCTACAAGTACAAAGAAGTGATTAGGATCGTACTATATGTTGTTGGGCATGGATTGGTTTTATCTTCATAGAACCAAGGTATAGTGTTCTGATAAAGCTATTGAGTGTATTAATGACAATGGGGAACCAAGAGTCTTGTAGGGTAAGAAGAAAGCCACATCAGTGAGGATGGCGACAGTTATGAAAGAAAAGCGTAGCAGAGGAAAGGGTGTATGTTATTTGTAGCACACATTTCTAGTGATAAGGGTAAGGAGTTTAAGGATGAATATGTGTTGAGTAGGTACCCAGTTTTGCAAAATTTTTAGGATGTATTCCCTGAGGATATTACAGAGTTTCCACCTCACAAGGAAGTGGAATTTTCTATTGAGTTAGTGCTAGGGGCATCTCCAGCATCAAAATTAGCTTATAGGATGATCACGCCTGAGTTGGTTGAGCTAAAATTGTAGTTGAAGGAAATGTTGGACAAGGGATACATTAGGCCAAGTGTATCACCTTGGGGCGCACCGGTATTGTTCGTGAAGAAGAAAGATGGTACTCTTAGACTATTGACTATAGGAAGTTGAACAAAGTGACTATCGAGAACATGTACCCTTTGTCGAGGATTAATGACTTGTTCGATCAGATGAACGTAGCAGCAATGTTCTCGAATATTGACTTGAGATCTGGATACCATTAGATACACATCAAAGAAGAGGATAGTTAAAAGACTATGTTCTGGACAAAGTATGGGCATTATGAGTTTGTTGTAGTTCCATTTTTCTTAACTAACACTCCAGCTACATTTATGTGTTTGATGAATAGTTTGTTGCATCCATATTTGGATAAGTTTGTTATTGTGTTCATTGATGACATGTTGGTATATTCTAAAAATCAGGAAGAGCATGCTGAGAATTTAGCAGCAATGTTGAGTTTGTTGAGAGAGAATTAGTTGTATGCTAAGCTCAGCAAGTATAGTTTCTTTTGATACTGAGGTACACTACTTGGGGCATCTTGTCTCCAAGGAGGGCATTGCAGTAGATCTAGGGAAGATGAGAACCATCATGGAGTCTGTAGCTCCTAAGAGTGTGGATGAGGTGATATATTTCATGGGTCTGGATGGTTGTTATAGGAAGCTCATCGAGAACTTCTCACAAATTTCTTATCCTATCACATCATTTTAGAGGAAAGGTAATACGTTTGAATGGACAAAAGAGTGTAAAGCTATCTTTGAGTAGCTTAAGTAGTTGTTGACACATGCACAAGTGCTATAGATTGCATATCCAAACAAGGAATTTGTGGTATGCACAAATGATTGCAAGAGAGGGCTTGGTGGATGCCTTATGTAGGATGGACAGGTGGTATATTATGAGTCTCGAAAAATAAATGGCCATGAGTAGAACTACCTAACA
>APFE030210355.1:9744-40157 GCA_000404065.3 Pinus taeda
GGGAAACCTCCAGAATTAAGCACGCTTGAGCTAGCGGCGATCTGGGATGGGTGACCTCCCAAGAAGTCCTGGTTACCAGGTGCAAGCCTAAAAAGTAATAATTGACGCTATGTGATTCATTTCACTAGTTTCAATCCCACTTCTTCACCCCTGTGAGCATCGCCAGATGCAATGAGTGCTAAGTAGACTATTCAAAATTCATGAGAAATTAGTGAGTTACGACTACCTCTCATGGAAATGGTCATACATGAATGACTTACTTAACGCAGTTGAATCCCAAAAAATGATATCTAATATACTTCACTGCAAAACCCCTTCATAATTAAATTCAAAAGAGTGAAGAGAGCTCTTCTTGAATGAATCATGAGTCACAATACTTGCTAAGGTTTTGCAAATGGGTAGCAAGCTAAGTGGGATTGGTTGTGGGTAAAACTCCACAGTTAAGTTCACTTTAGCCACAGGCGATATGGGATGGGTGACCTCCCGGGAAGTCCTGGTTACTAGATGCAAGCCTCGGAAGTGATAATTGATGCTATGTGATTAATTTCACTATTTTCAATCCCACTTCCTCATGCTAAGTGGGCTTGGTTGTGGGGAAACCTCCAGAATTAAGCACGCTTGAGCTAGCGGCGATCTGGGATGGGTGACCTCCCAAGAAGTCCTGGTTACCAGGTGCAAGCCTAAAAAGTAATAATTGACGCTATGTGATTCATTTCACTAGTTTCAATCCCACTTGTTCACTCGTGTGAGCATCACCCGATGCAATGAGTGCTAAGTGGACTATTCAAAATTCATGAGAAATGAGTGCTAAGTGGACTATTCAAAATTCATGAGAAATTAGTCAGTTACGACTCCCTCTCATGGAAATGGTCATACATGAATGACTTACTTAATGTAGTTGAATCCCAAAAAATGATATCTAATATAATGCACTACGAAAACCCCTTAATACTTAAATTCAAAAGAGTGAAGGGAACTCTTCTTGAATGGTTCATGAGGCGCAATACTTGCTAAGGTTTTGCAAATGGGGTAGCAAGCTAAGTGGGATTGGTTGTGAGGAAAACTCCACAATTAAGTGCGCTAGTGGTAAGTGGACTATTCAAAATTCATGAGAAATTAGTTAGTTATG
Organism: Pinus taeda; assembly: GCA_000404065.3. NCBI lineage: Eukaryota > Viridiplantae > Streptophyta > Pinopsida > Pinales > Pinaceae > Pinus > Pinus taeda. The sequence continues at coordinate 10,874 of APFE030210355.1, forward strand.
ACTACCTCTCATGAAATGGTCATACATGAATGACTAACATAGTTGAATCCCAAAAAATTATATTTAAAAAATAAGTTTTATTCAATATTACTTCTTTTGAGGTTATCAACAAGAGCTTGTCATAGCATGCTATAAGTCAATCATATTGGAATTCAATATAGGTCAAAATAAAATATATGATAATATTTCTATAATTTATATAATGTTATCAACTTTCTTAAATTTTCTTAGCTATCCAAGTATTTCATTCAATTCCTTATGATTGAAATACGTTTTATTCAATTTTATTTCATTTGAGGTTATCTACAAGAACTTAGTCATAACACACACACACACACACACACACACACACACACATATATATATTTGTGTGTGTGTGTTGCACCTTTTACAATCCAATATGAAGCATAAAAAATGATAATAATAAGAATGTAGCAATTACAAATAGCTTACAATTTCAAGAAGCAAACATTTCACTTAAGTGAACAATTTATTCGAGATGAAAATTCAAGTATTTTATTTATGGTTGAATTATTATAACTCATCCAATGGATAAAAAGATATGCTTAAAAATTAAATCATTCAAAATCACCTGAAACTAGTTCCAAATAATAGATCTCATCGCTATAATTCCAGTGACACTTGAATCACCTTAATCCGACACCGTAGGTGAAAGTTATCAAGTTCTGAAATTTTTAGCAAACAAATAAAAAGTCAACTTGCAGGTTTGACTGGGCGGATCACTGGGTAGGTTTTATTGTGACATGGTGCTGATGTCAGCAAATTGACTGGGCAGGTAAAGTGGTTAGACAAGTTAATCCTGTGCTGACATGTAGAAGGTTGTACAAGCTGGGTTGGCAAAATTTCATTGGTTGATTATGTTGGGGTTGGACCTATGGGGAGGTGCCATGTGGCCCAATGGGAGGGCACCACATGGCCCACAAAATTTGTTGGGGCTCAACTAGCCTCAATGGTATTCGACCCCACGACCTCACCACAACAAACCAAGCATCTTATCATTGGATCGCATATGTTACTTGTTATATATATGGAAAAATTGTATTTAAATTACAAGGTTTTTGGCGTTGGCGAAGGGGATGGGGCACATGGCCCCAACCCCAGGTCATATCACATATCACATGTCCATGGGTAAAGCGAAAGGGGTGGTGCAGTTAGCCCTAGCCCCTGTTCATATTTAATACCACATAGCCGTGGCATGGCAAAATAAGAGGGGGGGGCAGTAAACCCTTGTCCTCGGTCCTATTTTAAAACTCACATGACTGATTGCGGGGATGCATAGGAGGAGGGATGGTGCATGGACCAACCCATGGCCGCATGGCCTGTATATGGCCAAGATAAGTGGAGCCAGTGGGCACGTGGCCTTTGTTCCATGCCCCTGGCCACTTGGCACTACACGACCAAAACTAAAAAGCGGAGTTTGGGGATGGGTACGGATTAACGATCCTACAAAATGCACAAATTTGAGCAGAATTTCTGCCACACCCACGTGAAATTGTCGCCTAGCAATTATACCAAAGGAGGAAAACATTTCCATTTTTTCCAGTTTTGTGAATTTGCAGGACTGATAGTAGAGAAATGGAGAAGGAAGCATAAATTTGCCATTTTTCAGCCTTTTTGAGCCCAAGAAGGACCTACATAAGGGTATTTGAGTGTTCTAGACATAATGGAAACATTTTTTTATGATTTGAGCATTTTATATTGATGTAATTGACATTTAAAGCATATAATATAAAGGGCCAACATTGGAAGCTAGAACCAGAGACATAAGCTAAGAAGGGTGCATTTTGCCATCAAATTGTTGTTTTCTGATGTTGCATGTTTCTTATTTTTCTATAGTTATATCTACAAAATTTAACTAGAATCAAAGCCTGATCTGTTTCTTCAACTTGTCCTGACGATGAACCACACTAGTTGGTTCGAAACGCGTCGACAATAATTTTCTTATGTGATTTACGCCGAAGCTCTTTTTACAAGTCCATGTTCTTTTGAAAATCGATCCATTTCCCATAAGACATAAACTAGCTTGCAAACTTTTTCAAGAAACCTTCAATTTTTAATTTCAGATCAGTTTGGTATCATAGCTTGGTTGTTTTAAAGGTTTTACTATTTTTGCAAGTTTTTTTGAATGATTAAAAGGTCTAAGTTGAAGAGTGGAGAAGGAGTGCTTGAAGAACCAAACCCTTAAATTGGTTAAAAGAGGTCACAAACTCCAAAAATCTACCATTCATGGCACATGAATAAGGACAAGAGCTAATGTCTAAGGAAGAGAGAGCTTTCAAAAAGGATTTCTATGATATGTCTGAGATGGTGGATGGGTTGTACAATGAGAGGAAAATAAGGTTACAAGGACAAAGTTCTAATAAAAAAAATGAAATGGTGGTGATGGGATCAACCCCCCACCTCTACCTCCTCCTTCACCTCCATTTTCATCTCCATCCTCATCTCCTTCTTCACCTCCTTCAACACCTAGATGTACTCCTCCTAGATCTCCAAAAAATCATCCTAAGTCTCCTTTTCTTAAGCTTGACATCAAGTTTTAATTTCCTATGTATAATGGGGAAGTAAATATGTTCGTCAAATTGAAGTCTATTGCAAGATTCAAAATATTGATGATGATTTTACAAAGATCCAACTTTCTTATCTTCATTTGGAAAGTGCAGTCCTATCTGGTGGGAGGCCAGAACTGAAGAGGATTTGAAGAAAAGTGGTAAAATTATATCTTCTTGGAATGATTTTATAGTTTCATTAAGAAGAAAATTTTATCCATTAGCTTATATGCAAAAATAAATTATGAATTGGAAAAATTTTAGTTAAGCTAAAGGTTAGGATGTCCAAAGTTACACAGAAGAATTTAGAAGAAGAGATTTAATATTGGGTGTTGATTTGTCTTCACAAGACACTCTCATTAAACACATAGGTGGATTATATAGTTATTTGAGACATACTATACTTATGTTTAATCCCACCAATATATATGAAGTATGTGTTTAGGCAACTCATTTATAATTAAGAGGAAATAATGTTTCTCAAGGGACTAGCAAGAATCCATCCAAATATGGAGACAAAGGAAAGGGGAAGTTTGAAGGAAAAGGAAAAAAGGATGCTACAGTCAAGAAAGAGGGGAGTAAAATTACCTATAAACATTTCTCAGAAGAAGGCCATGATGAAGACCATTGTTGGAAACTACATCTATAAATGAGACCAAAGAAGTTCAATAACAAGGGGAAACAAAAGGTTGCTGCAACAAGTCATCAAGATCTAGGATCTGATTTAGGTGACGAAACCAAAATCACAGCCATGGGAATGAAAGGTAAAACATATATTTCAAGTACTAGTTCTTATAATAAGCCTATTGAGTCTCAATATGATAAAGAAATAAGTGAGCTTTTCCATATGAGGGTCATTACAAAACATACAAAAGTTGACACTTTGTTCCCAAGTCAATCTTATTTCTGAAGCTATTGTCAAGAAACTAACTTTAGAGACCAAACCTCATACTAAAATTTACACTTTGGGTTAGGTATGTGAAGATGCAAAATTGCAAGTGAAAAGAAAGTGTAAACTCAAATTCACCATCACTGCAAAATTTATAGATGAGATAGAGATTGACGTTGTACCACTTGAGATATGTAGAATTGTTTTCGAGAGTCCATACTTGTATGACTGAAAAGTGATATTCTATCGTCACGGGAAAAAATATAATCGTTTTAAATATGGAGTTGAGTACATTGTTAGGGCACATTGCAAGAAGATGAACTTATCTCTTGTAAGTGTTGGTCAAATGAAAATGCTTGTTAATGCTAGTAAGAATTTTATGTTGTTGATGATTAAAGCTAAAGATACTTCTTAATTTGAAGATTTCAAGGGATGTGATTTTAATCTCAAGCATGATTTGGTTGAAGTTGTTAACACTTATGAAATATGTTTCAGGAACCTGAAGGTTTTCCTCCTAAAAGAGGAATCCAACATGAGATTCATTTGTAGTAGGATGCACAAAATGCCAGTTTTGGAGAATGCATAAATAGAGGAGAAAATTCAAGAGTTGCTTGCAAAAGGGTTCAACAGGCCTAACACATCTCCTTTTGGGAGTCTTATTGTCTTGGTTCCAAATAAGGATGGTACATGGTGTATGTGTGTGGATTTTAGAGCTTTGAAAAATATCTAGCTAAAGAATCGCTATCCCCTCCTCACATTGATGATTTTCTAGATCAGTTAAAGGATGTTGTTTACTTTACTAAGTTAGATTGAGAGGCGGTTATCATCAGATTAGGATTGTTGAAGATGATATTTGGAAAACTTATTTCAAGATGAAACAAGGTTTGTTTGAATGGTTAATTATGATGTTTGGGATTTGCAATGCGCCTGCGACATTCATGAGGGTTATGAATGATGTATTGATACCATTCCTTCATGATTTTGTCTTTTAGTCTACTTAGATGATATTTTGATTTTCAGTAAGACTCGTGAAGAGCATATCAAGCATGTGAAATAAGTTTTATATATCTTGAAAAACGAGAATTTGTATTTTAAGATGTTTAAGTGTGAATTTGGGAAAACCTCTTTGGTTTATTTGGGTCATATTGTAGGAGGGGGTGAATTGAAGATTGATCCCTAAAAAGTTGAAGTCATTGTGAATTGGCCTAACACTAGTAGAAAATTATGAAATTGGTGACCAAGTGACTAAAAACGTTAGTCACCATAACTTTTCCAGGTAAAATAGTACAAAAAATTGAGCAATCTTAAGCGACCCAACTAAAAGAGAATAGCATAAATGACTAATTTAGTCTCATGTTAAAATATACGACTAGATAATAAGTAATGCAACTAAAAATGACTGATTAAGTTGAGGAACAAAAATAGGACTACTTAGAAAGTACTACAATAATACAAATTAGTAATTTATGTTAGTCATTTTAATTGTGTCACTTCAACAATCTGAACTTACAAGTGATAGGGGATTCAAGTGCTATTATAAATTGGTTGAAATGTTGTACTTCCTTGAACATTTATTTATTGGATCAATAGATGATTAGAGTTATGGAGTTGATTAGAACCTTCAAGTTTATATCCTTTGATCACATTAAAAAAGAATTAAATTCAAAGGCTTACAACTAAGTCAAATACATTATGAAGAATACCTACAAAGACAAGAATACATTATGGAGAATAGTAAAACAATCCATCTTCCTCAATATTATATTAACACCTAATTTAACATTGTAAAAAAAAATAACAACAACAATACTGCGTATAAATATATTTATACCTTCTTTACTCTTTAATAATTATGAAAAATTTAAAAGAAATATATAAATTTATCTATAATTTCTTCCCTACATTAATTATTATGACCATTGTTGACTCCTAAAAGCCCAAAAAAAATGCCTTCTAAAAAGGCCTTTACCCCAACTAACCATAAAAGTGAATCGGTAAAGTTGCCAATCAACTATCAATTCAAGAGTAATACCTTAGTTCAAGAGTAATATCTTAGCTGTTTGGAAAAATAAAAAATTACTATTTATCTTCTTCAAGCACCAAACCAAAGATCCATTAACCTCAACTACCCATAAAAGTGAACCGGTAAAGTTGCTAATCAACTATCAATTCAAGAATACTATGTCCTTATTTGTGGAAAATTTGAAAATTACTCTTTATCGTCTTCAAGCATAGAACCAAAGAGCAATGCCCTACTTTGAAGATATAGTAATTTACTTTATTGCTAAGCAAAATATATGCCTAAACTTCATGCGATATTGTGTCATGTGTCTAGTCATATTTTATTGCACCGGTTCTTATCACTAGTTTGCCAACATGGCATGCAAGTAGGCTTCATTTACAAAAGAATTGATATTATACATGAAAAACATTGCCGTAAGTTTTTTACTTCTAGTTGCAGGGCTCAAGCATCTCGATCCTAACAAGAATGCCTCAACAAAGATGACAAAACAAAAGAAGGACACCATCATCGCCAAACACTCTATGATGGTTTTCGTAGATGCCTAATCTATAACAATGAACTGCATTCTATTGCCAAAGCTTGTAAGTAATGAAATGATTATATTCAAGCCTATTGTTACATGTTGCACTCAAATGCTTATCCGAGTATTGAGAATCATACTTTTTTCACACTTTGATTGATCCTCTCCTTAAATTATCACCTCAAAGGAAGGCTTCAATTATGTCTGTGAGGTGTGAGATTGATATCCTTCTACGAAATACTAAATGCATGTTTTCCTAGTTAGATTTATATTTTACCTCATTTTTCTCGTTTCCTTTTGTTATATGTATGTGTGGAGATGCGAATACCTTTATTATATTTTATAGAAGGATCGTGACATTGTAGGTGAGTAAGGAGGCCTAACCTTTTGATTTGTTTGCATATTATTTGATCTCTTTTGGCATATTGTAATAAAATTTCTTATTATTGGTGTCACATAATCATGGCCTCTTGCGCTTTTAGAAGGTTAATCATTCTTCATTCTATTACGTTAACTTGAACACTAAACACAATTGACAATATTCTTCAAATGCATGAAAATTAAAAAATATTGGCAATATGCTCCATCCAACGACCACTTTGATTTTCTTGATAATATTAAAAATTTAACGTGTTAAAACATGGGTGAAAACAAATAATCTAAAGTGATTTTTTATTGAGTTAAATTTTTTTTAATTTTTGTAAATATAAAAATTGATTAACTATTGAAAATCCAAATATTCTAGAAAAAGATTGGAACATTAAAATTCCTTTATAAACCATAGAGTTGATGATTTCAAAAAAAAAAACTAAAAGCTGAAGAAATAATTAGATAAGAAATAATATTTATATATTTTAAAATGTAATGTATATCAGAAAATAAATTGTATTTATATATATGTGTTATATTTTGCTTTTGAGAAACAACTAAAATTTGTAGTCCCATCCTTTTTCCTATATAGGTTTTTATAATTTTTACAATTTCAACCAAACATATAAGTTATTAAAAGAGATTATATTGATGTATTTTCTAATTAAATGTGTCAAACAACTTTATCATTTTATTAATATGATATCCGTATATGACCGGACCAATAATTTTTTTAATAAGTAATGAATATACGTAGACTAATATAAAAAATTACATTGGTTAGAGCATATGAATAAAAATATTAAAAACTTCGATAATTACTTTATCAAGCTTCATGGGGTGAATTTAATTTAAGAATAACGAAACTAAAAACTACATTAGTTTCCATATCCACATGTAAAGTTTAATGGAATATAACATTTTAGTGAGTGAATAATTGGATGTTAGCGTAATTGTTCATGATACATAGTTTCAGCTTGAACTAAGCAACTTTTAACCAAAACAACCCAAAATAAATAAATAAATATTAGTGTTTTCCCTAAAAAGTTAACGAGATTTTTGTAGCACTTAAAAAAATTGAAAATTAATTTTTTTATAAGCCCATGCAACTTTTAACCAAACCCAACCCAAAACAAATAAAAAAAAATTAGTATTTTCCCCTAAGACGTTGACGAGATTTTGGTGGCACTTAATCAAGATTTAAGCATGTTCGAGGGGTTTATAAAAACCCTTTTGTTTATGTTTGGCTTGTTTTAGCTCTGATAATGCACCTCATGAGTGGCCACAATGAGAAAAGATGCCAAGACGAGGTGTTGTTGAAACGAGAAACACCTAGATGCTCTGGCCCTGAAGCTCGTTCACGTCCTACAGTCATCGTGTGCAGGTGGAAATCCGATCCATGGATGCGATTCTCCTGAGGAAGCAAATTTATGGCCACGATTGGCACTGCCTACATACACCCACTTCCGAATTTCTTCAACAGTTGGTCTCGAAAACTAATTAGGCTTCTTGTGAAATATGGCAAGAAAGGTCTCAGTGATTATAGTGGATGAGAAGAAAGGTCTCGGTGATTTCACAACGGTCTAGGATGCCATCAATGCAGTTCCATCAAATAATAAGAATCCCATCACCAGTAATGTGAAGGCAGGCACTTAGGTCAGTAATCAATGAAAGAAAATGGCATTGTCTAAAGTTTTGGGGTAGAGTAATCTTTCTGTCCCTAAAAAGTTGGATTTCTGCTGCTTCTTGATATTCTGCCTTGAAAAGCTCAATCGATCCCTTCAAATATGGGATTTAATGTTCTGTTTGCTGACATTTTACCATAATGCTTGCAATTTTGATTATTAAATTTCCTTTTCCTTAGCCTTATTTTACCCATGGAAAACAGAGTGATTTAATGTATTAAAACTTAAGTAAGCAACAATCTGGTGCTAGTGACAAAAACATTCATTTGCCCAATGTGATATAGAATCCTTTCTTGAATTTTCCATCAATTTTCTGTAGGCTTTAATATGTCATCTCTTTTCTATATTTCATTTATCAACAAACCTGGCCAATTGCTGAAGAGTAATAACTAATATTATTTTCTATATTGCATTTATCAACAAACTTGTCCAATTATTGAGGAATAATAACTAATATTATTTCTTTTATTTGCTGTAGTATAGGTAACAATAATTCATCATATCAGTGATTAAGGATTGAGACCATGTACTTTCACTTTGTAGCTCTAGTTATATCATGTGCACAAAAATGACCCATTTACCCTGTTTCTTTGGTGATACAAGTATGCCAGGGGATTTTCTTTGTGACTTTATTAATTACCATGCTGGCCTCCAACTGAAACATTACAATTTCAAGGCTAAACTTTTCCAATATGCCTTACTACCCTGCAAAAAAAATCCTTAAGTTTTATCCTGGTATTATTATCTGCAACCACCTCCTGCAAAATCAAAGTGAGTTCATTTTCTGATGAAGTAGTAGCCAAAATTACCCTAGAATGGTGGACATCCTCGAAATCCTCTTCAGATTTGACGTATCTGGTGCATTCAGTTCCACCAAAACAAGTTCTTTCAAAGAAACAGTGAAATATTCTTTTATTTTAATATTGTAAAATGTGACATCCTGAATAATGGTGTCTTTCACTTCTCTCTTTCAACAACCAGAAAAATTAATTGATGCTCTCTTTCGACTAACAATTGCTTCAAATCTAGTGTCATCAATTCCCACAGACGTATAAATCAAGCTCTTGGAGTTTTGAACAATAAGAAATAATATATATTAAATCCTTATTGGATATATTTTGTTTAAGCCGAATTTATAGTGCAATTATAAATATACTCCAGAAACTACAATTTGCGAGATCAAATACTTCTGGGAAGAGGTAGCGATATGGTAGCATATTTAAGCTTGTTTCAATGACAAAGGCACAAAATTTCATCTTAAGACGTGATAGATATCTACAAAATGCTGCAACAGATTTAATGGAAAAATCAATTAGATCACAGCAACAAGTGATATTTAGCAATTTCAACCCTTTGCATCTTTCCATAAGAAAGACTCCCATGTGTGCTTGAAATAGTTTTAAAATTTCTATTCCTATCATAAAGGTGGCCTCTTCTACTTCCAATACCAGACATTCCAAATAATTTCTCTTGACCAAAGAGAGTTGTTTTTTCTTTTGAAATTGACTTGAGTGAAAACCATCTTCGTTCAAATCTTTTAACCTCTTTAGTAATGATACCTCTTTTCATAGATGCATTTAAAGCATAAATTCGATTTGGACCAGGAACTCTTAAACCATATTTTAGCTTTTCCCAATCCCATGGTAGCTCTTTCACCTGTTCTCACTCCCATCCACAATGCCCCGTCTCCAGAGACCTGACAGCTTTATGGAATGATTCTTAGAATGTGCAGTCCAAAGTCATCGATTCCCCATACTGGTGTAACGAATATCAACTCGTAAAGGCACAAGACGGGTAAGAAGGGTTTCTTTCCGTACAAGGTAGACTTCTTTTTGTACTGATCCAAGAGCTTCAAAGCTCTTTCTTTCACATTCACAAAAGTGGTCTCAACTAGATTGTAACCCCATGGTCAAGCTGTGTAACCAAAAATAGGCATCCTACCAAAATCAAGCAAACAGAATGTAACAAGATCTGGTCCACATGTCATAAGTATAAAAAGACATCATATGGAAAAAAATATCAATATTTTCCTCTTTGTGTGCATCAAGTTCCTCTATGGCTTTCTGGAGTTATTCTTCCTTTGAAATAGCAAACTCAACTGTTGTGGCAATCAGTTCTATGTCTGCGATACTTCCAAAACCTTCTATCCTTGCATGTGCTTACCAGTGAATTCCTTTGAAATTTTACTTTCAAGAACCTTTGGATAAATAGATACATGCTCTCCTTGTAACAAATCAAGAGATGTAATGCCATTATACTTTTCTGGTGATTTCTATGGACATATGACATTCATCCTTCAACACTTGGAATTCCAAATGCTTATGTGGCATTGTTGGTTGATAACCACTAGTGCTTACAGGTATTTGTGCACCTGTCTAGACATCTAGGCATTTCCTTTGCAAAACATTTCCTGAAAAACGTCGCATTCACGAAATTTAAGCGTGTACTCTTTAGAAACCAACAAATTTTCCATTTTTCTCAAAATTTTGCAAAAAATCTCTCATGTCGCCTAATTGACACTGTTCTGCACAAAACCCATGTGTCACCTAATTCATGCCATTCTGGGTTTTGCAATTTCACCTTAGTTAGCCCATAATCTAAGCCCGAAATCTACTATCTGGAAACTCATGCGAAAAGTTTGACTCTATAATCTTTGACTGCTAGGTTGATGTAGGTAAATTACATTAACCATAGTTCTGTACATTAATATAATCTTTGACTGCTAAGTTGATGTAGGTAAATTACATCTAACCATAGGTCTGTACATTAATAATATCACACACATATAATTATGAAAATTTCAGACAATACATATGCACAAAAAATCACTGAAATAATTAATTAAGAAATAAAATATTTACAAGAGAAATCATGGCCTATTCATGGCCTCTCATTCTTCACACTCACTCTCACACTTCTACATCTTACATGCCTTAGAGGCTCTCCTCAATTTATATAAATGGCTTAGAACCCAAGTAGGTTCTAGATCTCTCAACAAACTCCAACAATATCTCTCTCTTGATCCCTAAAATATCTCATCCAAATCCTTATCCCTAGATAAAAGCTAACTAATCCATAATCCTCTCAAACCTTCCACAATACTCTCAATCTTCTCCCTTTTACAAGAATTATCATTCTCTCTTAAAAACTATAGAAAAATATAATAATTAATTAAATCCCCACTATACAAACTAACTCCTCTAGTAAACGATTGACCCAGGTTAGATGCTCCTGCATCAGACTTCCCAGGTAAAAGAGAATCATGTTCTCTCGACCATTAATCTTTTATAGATGATAAAACTCCACCTGGATCCCAAACTTTGGTCTGTCGTTGATCAATTGCTTTGTTATGTTGTTGATGTTTTATGGCTGCCATTTTCTGTTTTCAAGGTTTCCAAACTTTATGTTGTAGTTGTCCTCCCTTTTTTCCGATGTATATTTGTGCAGTTAGATGTATCTTATTGTTATCCTTGATTTTTCTTTGTTCAATGGACATCTTCTGAGATTTTTTCAACATCAGCGTCTTCACTTCTTCAATTTCAATATCTAAGTTGTTTTCTGGTTGGTGTACATTATTGTTTGTTTGCTGAACTTTGTTGTCCATATCTATGCTTCCGTTGCGCCAAATTGTTGATTTGAAGGATGTTGTATTCCATATTTATTTCCTTTGCGTCATGCTCTAGCTTTGGATTTTCCAATCATTCTTCTAAGAACTTTAGTTCTACTGCAATATCTCTCATGTTGACGTTTGTCCCATCATTTTCCAATTCATCGAAAACTTGCTTCATTTTTGTATCAATTGGTTGTTCAACAACATATCCTGAATGCACACACCAATGGTTAGATTTAAAAACACGAGGTTTGACAGATGAATCTGTCTTCAGGTCTTCATGCTCGTCTTCTGAACAATCTGTAGTGCCATCTGTGGTAATCTAACCCACGCTAATTTCATCATCGTTGTCACCAAGCAATGATCCTTGCTTTGGTTCACACACACACACACACACATATATATATGTTTGTCTGGAGTTTTCCTTCTTCTAAATATTTCAATTTGCTCTTTAGTATTATTTTCATCAATTGTTTAATTGGCCATTTAATTGTTCTCTTTGTTACCCATCTGTGTCTCTGTTTTTATAATAGCTCTAGCAACAAGTGAAATCGTACCTTTAATTGAGCAATCTCTTTCTCGTCATCACCAATGCTAATTGCTATAGCATTATTGTGGCCTTTCTCTGGAATCTGCATCTTCATTTTCTTTCATGAACTTCACGTTGTTCATTGTAACCTGCAATTGAATCACTTTACCAAGTTATCTCCTCTGAACTTCGCCAATGGTTCACTTCACTTGAACCTTACTCTAGAGCACTCCTTGCTCCCACTTTTGCTTCAAACAACAACTGCAATAACTCTTCAAATTGTCCTTACAACATTTTGATGAGACTTTGGGTGTCGGGCTCTACCGATCATGCACATATTACATTTAAAGGCTTAAACTTTTTTACTTGATTTGACTTTATGATTCTTAATTTCCTTTGGACCTCATACTTTTGCTATCAACCCTTTATTTAATTAAAGAGAGATTTCAACCCATATACAAATTAAAATACCTTGAAAATGTGTTGATGGTATATATATATTATTCATGATTTTTGCATATACCATTTCATACATTACCATCATTATAATCTGTGAATAAATAAAATTATGCATTTTCAAACCCACACATAGTTTTATGAAACCATATAACAACCACTCAAAACCATGTGCAACAATTCACCATTTATCATTTAACTATATGCTTTCTCATTCCTTAACCACTTATCCTATATCTTCATAAAAGCCACCCTCTTTTACAACCTTTTCACACACTCTTTTACAACCTTTTGACACAACACCAATTCACTTTCATCTTTACTTTTAATACAACACCCTTACCTTTACTATTTACTTTTTACTATTTATTTTAAAACTCATAAATATTTCCCATAATGATAATTTTTTTTTTTTAAATGATTTTAAAGCTATCACAAAAATAACCACTCAACTCACTTTGCAAAAATCACTTAGTTCTCATATTTCACACTTTTTAAAATATCTTCCGCCTTTTTAATGAACACCACTTATGCCTAGAAAACTTGTGTGCATACAAAGAATAACACACACACAGGTTCAACAAAACTTCCACGGTCAACCGAATGCACAGGTAAAAAAACGAAAAAGTGTGAGCACGACAATGAAGTTTCTCGTAGTTATGCAATTGGCTCTCAGGAATTTCTCTTTTCTCAACAACAACCTGAGTATCTTTGCACGTAGCTTTCAATTAATTATATATCGATCTCATCTGCATTTTCTTCCGGCTTCCCGCAAAGTTCCCAGTCATAGTCATTGATCGAAACCAACATTCCAGGTCTCACAGAGTTTCCTTCCACAGAAATTTTAGCCTCTCCTTCAGAAGATAATCTATGTATCCAGAACAACAGTGCTCCTATAGTCAACTGACAACGATTTAGTCGGCCACACATAATCCATTTTCCATAGGAAGATGCACAATTGCGACTGCCAGTCACGACACAAAATTCTAATGCTCCAATTACACCTTGTCAAGCTCGGATCTAACCTCGTACTGCAGCCTCCTCCAAGCGTCGGGCAGACAGTTCTTTCTCCATGCTTCTTTTCTGGTAGCGCAATTGCTTTGGATGCTTGGCGACGGTAAGATGGAAACGCTGTTACAACAAAACAAAATTCTTGCTCCGCGCTGCAAATACAATCAATACCCAATAATAAAGTGCTCACTACATAGCGGCACAACAACCCGTACTTACCACCTCTTCGCACCTCTTTGACAAACCCAACCTTGGGCTTTGATACCAAAAATTTGATGCAGGTAAATTACATTTGACAAACCCAACCTTGGGCTTTGGTACCAAAAATTTGATGCAGGTAAATTACATCTAACCATTTTTCTATACATTAATAATTATCACACATATAATTCTAAAAATTCCAAACAATACATATGCAAATAAAATCACTGAAATAATTAATTAAGAAATAAAATAGTTATGTGAGAAATCATGGTCTATTTATGGACTCTTATTTTTTATATTCACTCTCACACTTCTACATTTTACATGCTGGTTGTAGATTTCTCAAAAAACTCCAACAATATCTCTCTTTTGATTCCTAAAATATTTCATCTAAATCCTTATGCCTAGATAAAAGCTAACTAATCCATATCTCTCATTCTTCATACTCACTCTCACACTTCTACATTTTACATGAGGGTTCTAGATCTCTCAAAAAACTCCAACAATATCTCTCTCTTGATCCCTAAAATATCTCATCCAAATCCTTATCCCTAGATAAAAGCTAACTAATCCATAATCCTCTCAAATCCTTATCCCTAGATAAAAGCTAACTAATCCATAATCCTCTCAAGTCTTCCACAAGAATATTCTCCTATTTACAAGAATTATCATTCCCTCCTAAAAACTATAGAAAAATACAATAATTAATTAAATCCCCACTTTACAAACTAACTCCTATAGTAAACTATTAACCGAGGTTATCCAGTTACTGTGATTTCAATGATCTGCCGATTGATGCTGCAACTAAGATGTAATTCAACTGCAGATTTGTAAATTATTCTCCATAGTTGGAAGAAAAAAGAGAATGAATATCTTGCAGCTTTGGCAAGTTTACACACGTGAAACTTCAACTTCGACAACTGTGCATTTGGCTTTGTAAACTAATAATTCACAATTTTTGGTTTTTTTACCATAGAAATGCCAACTATATTCCATTCCTAAACTTCATGGCACATTTACGGCCCAGCGTCTAAAGGTGAGGTGAATGAAAGAAAAAGAAATATTAATTAGGTGAGGCTATTGAAAGAAAAAGGAATTTGCAATTTTAACTCTTGTTGGAGAAGTTAAAAAACCCTTGCTTATAGTTTTCAATGTAGGATATAGAAAAATATGATGTTGTAGAGATACAACAGAAGGTAGAGAAATTTTTGAAAAAATAAAAAAATGGCGACCAATGCACCAAGACAACTTACTTTACTAGTGACCAAAACCTTGTTGATAAAAGAAAAGAAGAGCAAAAAAGCAAGGGTAAAGATGGATGAAACTTAGAAGAAATGGTATGAGGAGAAGAAACTTACAATAACATTGGCAGAAGAAGAGATGCTTCCAGGACAAGGTGTTGAAAGACCTTGGCAAATTCTAAATTGCTAGTTATAATTTAAAATATTGAAAGCAAAGTTTGGGCTATGTGGTTAGGACATCCCAAACTTATAAAGCGCTTGCAATGTTATTTAGTTTTACAACCTCCATAAGTAAGAGAGGAAATATATTGATGATAGAGAGAGGACATGGAGAGTAGGGCGAAGGTGGTGGAGAGAGTAGATAAGGCCGTAAAGAAGACACTAGCTAAAGCATTGGAATTATTAGGGGTCAGGGATTGGACATTTGTTTCCATGGATGGTGATGCATGTACAACGAATTTAAGAGTTGGAAAATCACTAATAAAAAGGACTTAGTTATAGACCATCCAATCAAGAGTTTCATGACTACCATGAGCACAATGATTATACATGACCTTCTATTTTCATGGGATTATTAACTAAGAGTATACTCACTAGATAAGTAAAAGGGGTTGATAAAAGCAATTGCAGCTAGACTAACACATGTAGATGACACAAGGGTCATTCCTTCACCCAATCCTTATGTGCATGCTTTTCCCACTCGTTAGGCCTAGATGAACACACAGATAAATCAATGCTTAATAATTCTTTCAGAATCATAAGGGGGGTAAAATAGTGAGTGAGCAAGGATGAAAAATGATTAGTATCATATATGATCATATAATAAAGGAACCCTGGAGAATCTCACCTTAGGAAATCCCCCCCTCTTTTCCAACTGGCACTTTTTTAGTAAGTACCTTTTTAGCCACTTGTAGTAGCAACTTCAACTCAGGTTTTTCCCCCTCGACAAACTAAAAAAAGTAGTGGTACTAAACGAGGGTTATCCAAATGGGAAGTAATTTCTTTTGGTTAGACTTCCCACATGTGGCCTTAAATTTGTGAGATTGAGGGAGAGAGGTGGACAAAAGAAATAATTAAGCCCTAAGTGAGAAAATATCAAGAAGTCACAGTAGTAGGCTCACTGACATCTATATAAGTAACCCTTGGCAACAAAAAAAGGGATCATAAATATTGATACTACTAGGTTATTGAAATTTTGAGGGAGTTATCCCTCTCAATTTTTGTATTGTTCCTTGACCCCATGCTGGGATGATAGGTCAATTTTGTGTCTATATTCTTTATATTCTCTTTCTTTCTCTTTTCTAAGCATTGTTGTAAGCTCCAACTCTTTAGAAGAAGAAGTAAAGGCCGAAGAGAGAGGTTTCATGGTTCCCATCTGGTACTGTCATTGTAATTCAAAGAATTATTGAATTTATTGTGTAATTGGGACAGAGACACATTACCCCTGGTGAAATAATGAAACTCAAGCAAGTTATTCATGTTGTCTTCAAACGTCTATATTATATTTTGTATCAAATGAATCAATGGATTTGTGCTTGCTTTGCCCATTGTATTTTTAGTGTTAAATGAACTTGATAAATAAGAAAGTAGTTTGCAGCTTCTTCTTATGATGAATGTTTATTTTTTGGCACCGTCTTTTGAATATGGAGTCATGATTAAGGCACCATTTGTATTGGACTAATTAACACTACCTTCATTAGTCTCTTGCGTGTTTTTCCTATTCACCCTTTAAAAAAATAAATATAAATCAACATAGTTGTAAAGCTAGTTCTCAGGCAACATTTATCTTTGCAATAAAACTTGTTGAAGCTTCATTCGAAAAAGTTGTTCTAGGTTAATAGTCTAACAAAAATAACTTTAGGATAAAGAATGTTACACCTCCTTTGTTCCAATTACTTGATTAAAGGCCTAGAATGGTGCAGGAAAATGCTCATGCACATCTTGTCCTAGCATTGAGACTTTGAGTGAGAGAGAGCAGTACAACTAAGGGGAAAATACTCTTATCACCCATTTTCTAGCAAGGGAAACCCCTTGGTATTATATGTTATAGAGGCCCTCTCCCTTGATCTCAATTTAAGGTACTTATATCCCAATCCACCATAGGGAGTCCCTGTACCCTTTTTTTTTACACCAGAGAAGGCTCCTTAGAATGCACTCGATTGCTTATAGGTTGATTGAGAAGGAAAAATAGAGGTCAATGGGATTGGCTCATGGGAATTTTAATTCTAAGGGAATTAGATGGAGACTTAGGGAAATGAACAATGTCATCTCACATAATCCATCTTGCTTTGAGCTAGTGCTTTCTAGCCTTAGAGCAGAATTGCTAGGATTATAAAGGAAAGCATTATTCAAGTTTACCCTACAAAAGACTTCAAATATATAATATATACTTTCTAAAATCTGTAAAGATGACCCAAAACACCTGAGAACATCAAGTAAAGATTAGATTCATGTATACTAATGTTAAATCAACCTTTTCCCCTTATTGTAGATTATATATTTTCTGAAATCTCTAAAATTATGCATCTTTATGCCCCTAAACACTTGAGAACATCAAGTAAAGATCATATTCACCTTAAATCAACCTTTTTCCCTTTCAAATATGTAACAAAGACCTAAACCTGCAACTAAAAGTTTAGGTTTGCAAGTAAATAATCAAAACTTAGCGAAGTAAATTATTGCTTTTATGTATTTTTTTAACCATTACCTTTTCTCCAACGGGCATGGAGGAAATAGAAGATAATTGCAGATGCAAATGTGACATTAAGCATATCCTTTCAGATTTCAAATTAAAGTATTAAAACTGTCCATAACCATGAGCTAGAGAAGAATGCAAGTTGGAGAATAAAAGTGGGAAGACTAGAGAATTACCAATGCTTATCTGAATTAAAATAATATATTATAGAGAAAGAATGGATCAATACAAAGTAACTATCCCTAATATCAAAAGATTTACAATCCACCTTTCATATTTAGTGTTCTATATTCACTCTCCACTTTTAGTATTTAGTGTTCTAGATCCACTCTCCACTTTCAGTGTTTAGTGTTGAGGTCTTAGGTTACACCAGTACTTTACATTGTGTATCTTCCTATATAAATCATTTGCTTCTATTTTCCCAGATTGTATCAACATTGTGTACTTAGAAATCCCATTGACCTTCTTTTGTGGTCAGTTTTTGGACATTGATAAAATTATCTTATCGATCTCCTCCAAAAGGGTATCCAAAAGCCTACTGCTTTTTCCAAAATAGTAAGATTCTAACAGTAATAACTATCTTAAAATAGTAGATATCAATATCATAAAGTACACATTTTATGTAATCAGTCTCCCATGCATGCTCCAAGTTTAGTGTTAAGGTCTATCAATAATTTACATTTTTCATTTTCCTTTATAAAGTAGTTGCTTTTGTGCTTCCAAAGTTTTTCAGCACTGTTGTATGTAGCCATCCCATTGATTTGTGATTTGTTGGACATTGATAAAATTATGTTATCTATCTCCTCCAAAAGAGTATCCAAATTCCTAATGAGTTTTTTGAAATAGTAAGTTTCTACTGACTATCTCAAAATAGTAGATCTCAAGATGAGAAAGTACACATTTTATGTAATCAGTCTCCCATGCATGCTCCAAGTGTTGCATGTAACGTGCATGTATGGGAACACTGTTTAAAATAGAATTGAATCTTGAACTGAAGCACTGAATATGGCCCTTATGTGAGTATGCCAATATATGGAAGTAGAACACACTTGATCTCAAACAATAGAAGCAAAACATGTACCACGAATGTGCCAAATCGACAAATTCAATTTTAATAAGACTCACAAGAATGAAATTCCATTGGACCTGCCATTTAACTAAGGGAGACACTACTATACATGTAGAAGAGCAATGATATCTTGATAGATCTAGCACCTGAAAAGAAAAAATGCAAATGATATTTTTTCAAAACTTTCCTTTCTTTCTTCTTACTATTTTTTAAAATTTATTTTTCACTATATTTTATTTTGTTTGATAAGTATTATGAGCCATTATGGGACACTCTACTTGATATGGCCCTTTTTGAAATGGTTGTTTTTAAGTCTAAAAATGATAGCACACATCCAACTCCTGTAAATTGTGATCACATCTTCTTTTGTGAGCATTATGTTTCCTATTTGCATAAAACAAGACTTTGTATATATGTATTGTTGTAAACCATTCTCTGGAAACCTATTTCTCTTTGAAGACCTCATTTAAAAACTAATAAGCCAATGCTTGGTGCATATTCACTTGAACAAAAATATAGTAAGAGAAATTACTCTTAGATTTAATTTGGATGTGGTTAGGATTGCTATACTTGAACGCAGTTAAAGTTGTTCTAAATATATGTGAATCCATAGGCTAAATTTCTCCAAGCGGTGGTGAACTAGAAGAAAACCATTGGCTTCAATGGTGAATTCATTTATTAAATCAATATGCTTATTCAAAATGAAGAAGACTGAGTTTTAGCCCTACGGGGGTAGGCGAGTTGGTAATCACAATGCAGTGAAGTTCGTTAGAAAGGCGGGCTCCTTACTGAAGATCACGAGTTCAAATCCCCCGAACATACCCTGGATCTGTATAGAGGGGCGGGCGCAGCTCCCAGTGGTTATAGAGGTAGCAGTCAGAATCGACCCCGTGTAACACGAGTCGCGAGGTTTCCCTTATTGCCGATTCCACTGTAATAAAAAAACAAAAAAAGAAGAAGACTGAGTTTTACTTGATGGTATAATCCATAGAAATATTCTTGATATGGTAGAAAATCCTAAACAACATTTGACAATATAAGATGGAAATTGATGCTTTGATACTTAGTAGTAATAAGAGATATCAATGTAATGGATAGTTAAAAATAAGTTTGGATCAGGTCAGTAAATGGGTGCGGTGAAGTAAAATTCTAAGTGCAGACACAAACAATTCCTCTAGCCCGATAACGAGTCTAGCCACAAACAAGACATTCTATGGAATATTTCCTTAGGTTAGAACCAATTAAGAGGGCCTACCTCTTAGTATGCTTATCCCATTTGATAATGACCTTGCTTGCTCACTCTAGATATCTCCCATTTCCTTCTTTGAACACTTGAAACAAGTAAACAATAGCAAACAACAACCGTGATAATAGACAAATTGTATTCAATTTTTTTTTTTTTTTGTAGTATGGGGGTTTACGCAGTGCATTATATTAGATATCATTTTGAGATTCAACTGCGTTAAGTAATTCATTCACGTATGACCATTTCCATGAGAGGCAGTTGTAACTGACTAATTTCTCATGATTTTGAATAGTTCACTTAGCACTCATTGCATCGGGTGATGCTCACAGGGGTGAAGGAGTGGGATTGAAACTAGTGAAATGAATCACATAACGTCAATCATCACTTCTGAGGCTTGCACCCGGTAACCAGGACTTCCTAGGAGGTCACCCATCCCAGATCGCCTCTGGCTCAAGCACGCTTAACTGTGGAGTTTTCCCCACAATCAAGCCCACTTAGCTTGCTACCCCATTTGCAAAACCTTAGCAAGTATTGTGCCTCATGAACCATTCAAGTAGAGATCCCTTCACTCTTTTTGAATTTAAGTATGGGGGTTTATGCAGTGCATTATATTAGATATCATTTTGGGATTCAACCGCGTTAAGTAAGTCATTCACGTATGACCATTTCCATGAGAGGTAGTCGTAACTGACTAATTTATCATGATTTTGAATAGTTCAACCTACTTAACAGGTCAAGAAACATTAAGCCATAAACATGTGAGATGACATATTATGTATGAAATCAATTGATAGTTGCATATATATTAAACCAAGAAGAGATTACAACCGTTGTCTTGACATTGTTGTTCTCCTATGACAAATCCATGTTGCCACACTCTTCTGTTAGCATTCCATGATGGCTTCAACAATGGTAGTTTTAAGGTTCTTCTCGTTTGTCTTCACACTAAAAAAAATTCACACTTCTCCCTCACATACAACTAGAGAGCTACAACTATGAATAACTTGCTGATTACTCTTCAACCTGAGCCTAATTAGAAATAGCACACCAACACTAGCTTGTGCTTGGGAAAAATGGAGGTTTCTATAGCATGGATGGAAGGGAGATGGTTCATCTTCTCATGGGAGAAGGTCTTATCTCTTGAGGTAGTTCCATCCTAATAGGGGAAAGGAGCCCAAACTGACATCCTCTACTCCATCCGGCCCAACCATTTACCAGACTTCCGTTACAAAGCTTCTAGATCTCGAAGCTTTGGATCCTTATTTAAAAAACTTTCCAAAAGAGGATCAACATGATGGGAAAAAGGATTAGTCGCTTCAGTCGGTGCTAGGGATAGTTTTAATCCCTGTATATCAATGCAAGGAGGACACAGGTCATTAGTGCTGGTCTTGCAAACTGGGAAAAACATAAGTTTTTTAGGAAATGATGCAAAAGGGAGTTGTTCTGCTCATGAAGAGGGACACAATGGGAGTTTCTTCATGAAGGGAAAGCATGTAGGGTTCACTGTACAGGTCCTCTAGGATCAAGGAATGGGGAGTACAGGGGCAGTGAAATTTTTTTGTGTAACAGATGCCCCCTAAAGCATGAAGGACGAACTAAAGTGAGGGGTGAAATGCTTTATGAATCAGTGCAGGGAACTGGGGTTTGTCATCAGAAAACCTACAAGCAAGTAAAGATACATATACATAACTAAAAAATCTATCAAATGATACATGAATCATGGTATGGACGCAATCGTCTAAAGAAAGATCATGCAAATGGATTTAGGAATGGGCGCAACCATCTGATAAAGAGGATCACATCGAAACCAAGGTATGGTCACAACCATCCAATAATGAGAAGGATCACATATGAAAACTCATGATATGGTCGCAGCCACCATTTGAAAGAGACATGCATATCAGCACAATCATGTCACACCGCTTTGCAACTTATACTTTTGGAATCTGAGCCCAGGGTCTTGCGCTCGAACATGACCTAATAAAAGTACAAATTCTAACATGTTAATAGATGTGTTGACGTGGAACATGCTAGAAAATCGCTTGATTACCAGCCAATGATGTAAACTTTTAACAAATGTGAGAGAAACCACAAATACTGACATTGGTTGTCAAGGTACTATCAACACAATTCATGGAATGTGAATAAAGGAACTTTAATTTCTGTATTCAAGCTTCTGTGATCCATAATGAATTAAATATTTGTTTTTAATATATTAATAAATTAATATATTAATTTAAACATTATTGTTCAAATATAGTTGTTACTTGAAATTATGTCTCTACATTTCTCTCTATTTAAGCCTTTGCCATGGTCTGCCTCTTCATCTGGTCCTGATGATGAACCACAGTTGTTGGTTTGAAATGCGTTGGCCAAAAAAAAAAATTCTCTCATGTGATTTCTATCGAAATACTTTGTTTAAAGGAACTGTAGTTGAACACCTGTGAAATCACCCGATCGGAAGCCAAAGATGTGAACTTGTCGTCGAGTGTGAAGAACTTGCCATTAGGGCATGCAAGCTCTAAGGTACTCGAAGGGAGTCTCTTGGTCAACTTTCTGAATAATAAGATGAAGTCGATAGAAAGCAACCATGTCGAAGGAGGGCCATAATGTATCCCACATCATAGACACGAGACAAAGGGATGAAAAATGATTTTGGATGATACAGAGAACCAGGGGTAAGTGTAACTGCAGAAGGACAACTCTTGAACATATTGGCGACACGACTGGAAGTTTGGCAGCTTTTGGATCCATAGGATCGGTGGTCATGATGACATGGTAGAGATCAAATGGAAGGAAAAAATAAATGGCCCAACCTAGGAAGGTCAATGATAAAAAGGAGGATATCCCAACCTGACACGAAGTAGAAAGTGTCATGTTCAAGAGTGAGCTGCCAACAAAATTGATTTCCAAACTCCCCCCCACCATTCTTGGCAGGTACCCTAATTATTTTTCAATCGCAAGCTTGAAGGGGATAACATATTATTGCATTGTAAGTTCATCCTTTGGACGAATCTGACCTAGTAAGTTTAAAGAGCCCTATGAAGGAGAAGCTCATATTCGTCATGGTGACGAATCCATGTCGTTGTATTTTTTAACGAGTTCGAAAAAGGTGCAACTCAGTATCTTTTTCATGTTTAGAGAGTTTGAAAAATACATGGAAAAGAAAAATCCACATGGTCCCTTTTCGTACATTTGTGTCTTTCGAAACCGAAAACGTAGAAAACAATGCTTGAGAGAACCACTTGACTGTTTCAGTCAAGGAGTACCCTTTTCGTAAATAGTGCATCCCATCCCGAAAAATGGGTAAATGTATACTAGGCACACGATGTTTCACATCCATTAATGAGTTCGAAACGACAATAGCTCGACAATATTTTCATTTTTGAAGGGTCAGAAAAGATCTTGAAAGCGGAACCCCCATTTTATTCTCTTTTACGAGTCAAAAGGGAAAACATACTCGACAATATTTTCATTTGAGTTCTACGAGTTGAGAAAAGAGCTAAAACATGACTTGGTACCATCGTTGAAAATCCATCACCTATCGCTGCGCAAAAAAGATAAAACGCATTATCCAATTCTTGAGGAAAAATAGGTCAAAAATACTTAAAAACCCTAATATTTCATGAAAAACTGAATAAAAGGAGGGAAAAGTAAATTTTTTTTTTACCATTTACCACTTTACCTTGTCGTGAATTTTTTTTACCCACTTTGTCCCTAATTTGTCCAGAGGATATTGTGGGAGATCTGGGAGGTCATTCGTCGAGCCACCAGTTGCAGGTAAGAGCCAAGTCCCTAAGCTCCATTTCCACACTGCTTATTCCTGTTTTTATCCATTTTTTGGATTTTTGAGGGAGGTTTTGGAAAAAAAAGTTCGCCCTCAGATGGCGTGATTTCTGTGCATGGAATTGCATCAGCCGAGGGTTGCTAAAATGACCAACCACGCCGTCGGTGCAACTGTTTTTAAAACAGGTGCCCCAACACTGTGAGCAAAGAAAAAACCATATTTTCTCTTAAATCGACAGTTTGAATCCAAATTTTAGTTGCCAAAAATTATTATTGACTTGAATACATGGTTTTTACAGGAAATAATTGTCGAAAATGGTACACTAGAAAGAATGTGAGCATGAAGATGTGGACACCCAGGCAATGAATGATCCAAACTGCTTAGATGCCTTGAGGAAATGTGGGCTCCTCAAGTTCTTTCGCACACCAGGGATGTGGACTCAACCTGAGCTACTTCGATACCTAATTAGTCTCTGGGACATAAATCAGGAAATATTTATCATTGGTGACCAAGAGCTGGAGTTGGAAACTTCAGACATCTATTTCATCACAAGACTATCCTAGAGAGGGGAACCAGTCAACCTATATGGGTCACGACCGTTTGGGGCAAGCATATCCATGCTACTTGCTAAACATTGCCCAGAAGCCCTCAAATCCAAGAGCAGCAAGATTGAAATTGCCATTGTGCGAGATCTTACACTGAGAGTGCTATTGTTGACTATCAATAGAGTGGATGGGTCCCAAGCAGAGTACGAAACTAACAAGTCAAAATTTGGCTATTGAGTGTACAACATCGACGATCTTCAATTGGGTGGAAGCCATGAAGATCAACATGAAACACCAATTGTTAAAATCTAAGGTAGGGAATCTGAAGCAATTTTGCTTCGGATCTATACTAGTGACCTTCTTCTTAGAGTGGGTTATGTTGTTCCAGTACCAGCTGACTAAGGTAGATCTGCTGATGCCACAAGACCCATGGATGGTCTGCTAGATTTGTTTGATGCCTAACATCATTGGGGGCTAGC
The DNA here is from genome assembly GCA_000404065.3 of Pinus taeda. NCBI lineage: Eukaryota > Viridiplantae > Streptophyta > Pinopsida > Pinales > Pinaceae > Pinus > Pinus taeda. The sequence goes on from APFE030210355.1 coordinate 35,799, forward strand.
ATATGTCCTATAGGCCTACCTTCTTCTCATGGCTACAATGACAGCTGATCGTAGTGGAGGATTGGGTGTATAGTGGTACTGACTTCCGTGGAGATTCGAATATGCCGCTTCCAGATGGGGATGATTTCGACGATGAAGGTAAAAAATCATTTTTTAATTTTTTGATTTTTCAATTGTTTTTGATATATATGTGTTTATAACATTTTTTTATCAATGCAGATATTGGACCAGAGTGTCCTGCCGGGATGTCCCTAATATCTAGGCGCTTCGCTCGCCAGTTTCATGTAGCTCCTTATCAGGAGGGAAGCAACAACGAGGAGGAATTCGCGGGAAACCTTGAGGGGTTGACTCGTGGTATCCCAGAGTATGCTTGGGTGAGAGACATACCACACTAGTACCAGAGGCATACGATAGGGGTATCGGATTGGATCCATCGATTGCTGACTCATGTAGCACGAGAAGTTTCATGTTACCATGATCACCATTTTGATTAGCTCCTAGGTCCAACATTTACATTTTTGAGGCTTGTGTGCCACGAATATATAAGGCCTGCGAGCCGCGGATGTTATTTGAACACACATATTATTTTTTGGAGTTTTGATGTATCAAACAATATCACCACATATATATATGCTATATTTTATTGCTTACTATGGTACAAATGATTTGTTTTAGTTTTTCACATGTTTCGTAAATGTCTATCCAACACATAATTAGGTAATGCATCTATCAATGTATTCATGCGTTTGGGAATATCATGATATGTAATGTAATCAAAATTTCTTTCCAGTAGACAAATACGTAGATACATTCTCAATATCTGAGGGTTTCGGATGGAATATTGCCTGTTGAGTTGAAGGACAACAAGTTGTGAATCGAGGTTGACAACCAATTCTCGAATGTCAAGAGCAATGGCCTTTGACAACAATTCGATAACTGCATTGTATTTGACAATGTTATTAGTTGTGTGACCTTAAAAAATGCCTTGAAGATCAATCAACTCACCATGAGGGTCATAAATGGCCCATGTTATAGAGGATATATTATGGGTACTACGGCAAGCACCATCAGTGAAATCGAAGTGAGGAGTCACAGACATCTGCAAAGCAAGGAAAAACATAGTAAACAGGAAAGTTATTTGAAAACTAACACACGAAACCACACTTTACAAAAATGAATGACACTAATGTACACAAGTAACCATGCAAGATGACCTAAGCATAGTACTTTTTGAGATAAAGCCCATTTCAGGGTTTGTCTAGAGGATTTCCTTCATAATCAATTAGATCAAAGTCCCTTTTTACAATAATCATTTAACAATGTAGGGCCCATGCCACATGGGTTCAAACTTTCCTGCCCCCAACTTATCATTGGCTTGATCATAGAGTAAAACCAAATCACCCTTAGAGAACACGCAAGGGGAGACTGACTGATCGAGATGGCACTTGAATCGTTTCTTTTGTGCTTCGATGACCAAAGCAACTAGATGACAAATCTCATCCATCCATTCTAAATACAAGAGGCACTCTTCTTGAGGTGAGGTTTCAGGGAGAAGTTCGATAGCTAGCTTGAGTGAAGGAATTTCACACTCAATCGGTAACATTGCTTCCAGACTATATAATAACTAAAATGGTGTGAAACTAGTTGCATCCTTGGTTGAGGTTCGGTAAGCCCACAGAGCTGAAAAGAGAATGAGATTCCAATTGTACTTATGCATCCCAATAGTACGCTGAAGAATTGTAACCAAAAATTTGTTCACAACTTCGACTTGACCATTGGCTTGAGGGTAATATGGGGTTGAGCCATCTTGGCACGAACCCAACGTAGAGGTCAGCTCAACCATCATGTAATCTCAGAAATGGGAGCCATGGTTGGTGAAAATGGCTTGAGGTAATCCGAACCTAGAAATAATGTGATTGAATAGAAATTGAGTCACCGTTTTACTGTCTGCAGAGTATGTAGGCATCACTTCGGCGCATTTGGTGAAATAATCCACATCAACGATAATATAACCATGCCTCCTGGCTGAACGAGGGTTACATGTCATATAGTCAATGCCCCATTTGGCAAAAGGACCAATGGTAATGATGGGGTGTAGGTGAGTGGGCAGGGCGCGCATCTTGCACTGGTAAATTTGGCATTCACGACACTTGTGAACAACAAGGATGCAATCCTTAAAGATGGATGGCCAAAAATAGCCAACGTGAAGGAATTTGTGAGTAGTGGCATAGCTAGACATATGACTGCCACATGCCCTAGAATTGCAATCATTGAGAACTCTCTCAGCCTCCTCGTGAGTAAGACATCGATGAAGAACTGAATCGACACCGACATGGTATAAAGTATCTCCAATAATACGATAGGGTTGGTAGTGATGCCAAATATGTCGGCGATCATCCTTAGTCAACATGAACTAGAATGTGGACATATGGAGATACACGATGATATCACCGTACCATGGGTCAAGGGTGCTTATCAGGAAAAGAGTCTTGCCCGAGAGCTACTCATCTACACTAGCGGGGAGAGATGTAGAAGGAAGGGAGAAAATCAACTTGGCAAAAACGAGTGTTTTCTTAGATTTGGCAGTAGTAAACACCAAACTGAATTGTTGCAGGATGACAATCCATTTAGAATACTTGCCCCCCAACAATTGACTAGTCAGGATGTAGGTCATGGGGTTGCATTCAAAAATCACAGTAGTAGTGCATAAGAGAATGTAGTGTCGAAAGCGCTGAATACCTGTACGACAGCCAAAGCCAACTTCTCGACATGGGCATAACACGTTTCAGTGTCGAGGAGATTGCGACTGAGGTAGTAGATAACATGTTCACTACCTTCATCATCGTCTTGCACCAACACCATAGCAATGGTGCTAGAGGTTGCAGCTAGATAAAGGAAGTAATCACGATGATAATCTTGGGGATGCAGCAAAGGAGAATTTATGAGGACAACCTTAAGGTCGTCAAAATAAATTTGGGCAATCTCATCCCAAACAAAGGGCATTCCTTTCTTGAGAAACAGGGTAAATCCTGAAGCTAGCCCAACATAATAGGGTACAAAACGATGAAGGAAATTTGGTTTCCCCTGTAGGCTTTGCAGTTGGTGCAACGAAGATGGGGGGGGGGGGGGGGTAAATTAACAATAGCCTCGACTTTAAGCAGATCAAGGTGAATACCTTTGTTAGAAACAATAAATTCGAGGAATCTTCTAGATTCAGCGCAAAAAAAACATTTATGCGAGTTTAACTGAATGGTGTAGTGTCTATAGCGAAGAAAAATCCACTGACGATGGTCAGGGTGATCTTGGAACTTACGAGAATGAGTGGGAAGGTCATCCAAGTAAGGCTGAATGATGTTCCAAATGTTGTGAAACGCATAGGACATCACCCTCTGAAATGTACTCCCAACATTTTTTAGGCCAAAAGGGAGATTTTTTTACGTGAGGACAGATAAAAGCCATCTTTTCTTGATCAATTGACACAATGTTAATTTGGTTGTAACCAGTAAAACTGTCCATAAAGGAAAACATTTCGCTCCCAGCATAGTCATCAATGATCTGATCAATGAAGGGAGTGGGATATTTATCCTTAGGACAGGCACGATTGAGATCACGGTAATTGATGAAAACGTGGATCGTGACTTGTTTCTTTGGCATCGGTACAATATTAGACACCCAATCTATAAGAGGAATCAGATAAATGAATCCAGCTTTGAGAAGTTTTTCAACTTCACCCTTGATAGATGCTACTTTCCTAGGGTGCTGTTATCTCAAAATCAAGCCTGATAGGCTGCTGGTCAGGTCAACTCTAAGTAACTATTTCAAACCAAGATTTTGAATAAGGCTTAGCCTCCTTAGCCTGAGAGGGCTCTCTTAAAAGGGTTATTGATTTTGACTAATGATAAGATGGCTAACTCTTGTGATGTAACAACATGGACAAATATAAAGGCTGGATAAAAATTACACAAGTTTCCATTGGGCCTATGGAGTCAATCATACTTCAGTAAACAATGACACTACCTTTACATAGAAGTCAGGGCACTTAGCATTTAATGTTCAGAATACAACTTACATAAAACCACAGTTCACACATGCATACAGGAAGTCAGAGCACAATCAGTGAATTCTGAGTGATTATGCATCCATGCAACTGTAAAAAGACATTAAGGAAAGAACAAAACACACATCCTGAACATGAAAAATCCTTCATGAATCCTGATAAGAAAAGTAGATGATTTATATTACTGAAAATGGTCTTTACATAAGCTAAAACAATACTTCTATTATCAAATTTCCAACCCTCATTACATTGCTGTTTCAGCTATATATAGAATCCTTATTCTAACTAATTCGAGCTTCCTC
>APFE030210355.1:40177-68559 GCA_000404065.3 Pinus taeda
TAACTAGGACTCTAACTCTCTTTCCATGCCATAGTGGCTACTCCTCGTTCTTTGACACCTGGTCCTCTTTAGATTTGGCTGAGCTGGATATTAAATATGCCATATTTTCCTTTGAACGCTGAATCCCTATCTGCCCCGTGGTATTAGGAGATGTCCCCTGCTTCTCGGCTTCTGTTTTCCACAATTTGCTCGAACATGTAACAACACTTTTCTGAGCCTTTAATAACCCAAGGTATGGGACGTTGACACGTTTTAGATATGCTGTAGGCTGTAGTGATGGACAGGTGTCTCTTTTTCAAAAACTCCCGCTCATAATATCAAACTGTTTGTCTGCATTAACAAACATCATCTACAGCAGTTTCGTAGCGTGCTACGAAACTGCTGTTTTATTTAAAACAACTTGTTTTTTTTTTACCTGAGAACTTATATCACCCAATCATCGATTGCCAAAAACTCCCTTTGATGTTTCATATGTGTAGTAGGGATTTAAATATCTTCAAAACACTAAGATTAAGCAAAATTAACAAAAATTGGGAACAAAACCTTTCCTGAAAAGTGAATTCATTTATTAGGTAACCGGCTTAGCTCTGCCTTCAGGTCTCTAGCAGCTTTCTTCAGTTGGTTAATCTCTTCTTCAACTGCTTCTATTTGGCTTTTCATGGCTGCCACATAATCTCCTTGAGATGTGATGGCTGCTTTATTTGTGCTGCTCTTTTGCCGGGGTCGTGTCCCTTCCCCTGTTTCCTCTGTTCTGGTCAGTGCTTCCTGTACCTGCTAGAATTTTCTGGTCATAGGTCTTCTAGGTTTAAAAATAAATTCCTGGGCTGGCTCATTAAACTTAAGCCTTTTTGAGGCCTTGGTTTTCTTAACACTTTCCTGTGGTGACTGTGTCAAATCAATCTGAATTGGTTTGGACTACTCTAATTCAATAGCCTGTAATAAATCATTCAGGCTTGCCTTAGACACAGGGCTCTCTTCAACAGCTATAGCTTTACCTTTTTCTTTATTAATTTGGCTTCTTCTCCTTACCCTTGAGGCTGCTTCAGATTTTCTTGCTTTAGGTACAGTCTTCTTACCCTGAGTCTTTTGCTTTGTTGATTGCTGAGGTTGTTCCTGAATGATTAGTGGCTTTACTGGTTTTGGTAGCTGTGGCTTGGTTTGTTTTTTAGCTCTTACTTCCCTTTGAAGCTCAGCTATGGTAAACCCTCTGGCTGGTTGTGGAGTAAGACCAGTCTTACTTTGGAATCCAGCCATGAAGATAAAAGAATTCCAGTCTCTGCCTATCTTTTGTAGGCCATCTAAAACCAGCAACTTAATCAGATCGTGATGAAATAAAGAGGTTTCATAGTCCTCTTTCCTCAGCTGCACCTTATCACACATCTTACTTAAACTGCGAAATAAATAAAACAGAATGTCTATGGAGACTTTCCCGGTAAAATGCAAGAGCAGTTTAAAATGGTAAGGATAAACCTTATTATACCTTCCTTCACAGGTCAAATACTTCTGTATGCAGGTGAGAAGAAAAGCATAATGCTCCTTGACATAATACTTGGGCACTGCTTTTGTGAAATCTTCATTTACATATGCCTCTTTTAAGAACTCCTTACAAGGATTCCTATCAAATTTAAAATTTTTGAACCATTCTTCCCATCCTCTTGGGATTTCGGTTACAACGGCTATTGCTTCTGGAGAAACCGCTATCTCTAACATGGCTACCTTTGAATTCAAACCATTGAAATTTAGAGCAAATTCCTTAGTTACCTGTGCATGCCCTCCTTGTAGCTTTTTACAAAATCTCCAGCACCCGGCATCTTTGAACGCTTTCTTCACGCCTTCATCTCTCAACGTTATGTCCAAGCCTTTAGGTTCATTCCTTTGACATTTGCCGGATCTGTGCTCCTTTCTCTCCATTTTCACTTTGAGATATTCACAACCAAATTCTAACAGCTCCTCTTTTTTATTCAGCCTCGCTTGTAATCAGTCTCGCTTGAACAGCCTCGCTTGAAATTCAAATTGAAACATGACTGGTCACTCATGCAACACTCACGATCATTATTAAGGACTATGCACGATAAAATCTCTTGGGAATGATATTTCCGTGCATATCAAAAATCTATTGGTGGAGTAGCGGCAAATGAACGTTTAGACATGATTCAAGAGGTACTCAAACTGACATGAGTGGACACAAATGCTGACTCACCTACGGACTTGACATTTCGGGAAATATTCGCTGCGAAATGCACGAATCCATGATTTCGCAGTGCTGTTAGTTATATTTTTTAATGATGCGCTGCGAAACTGCTTGATCATGACATGCTGCGAAAATACTAGACCATGATTGCGCTGCGAAATGGGCAAATGACATTGCGCTGCGAAATCACTAAAAGACACGATGACTCGGATAAGACAAGACATGTCTTATGGAATAATGATGAGTGGAGGAAAACCAAAAGGAGTGGAGTATGATCTAAGTTAAAAACCTTTAAAAATCCCAATCCTAATTGAGACAAATAAAAATGAAACCAACTTTAACATAGACCTTTGTCATCAAACTAGGGCATGTAATTATATGTATCAAACTTTTAGTTCTAAGTGATAACAAGTGCATTGGCGGAGCCATTGGTGAACAGGCTTCGCGTGAGGATAAGTTCGTATTTCATGCATGACGATGCTAGGATTAATGCTAGACATTTCCTCATATGACCACGCAAACACATCACAAAATTATTGAAACTGACGAGTATAGATCTTGATCTCATTTGGAGAACAAGTTACCTCGATATGGACATTTTCAGTGACACCAGGCTTGACAGAAATATCAATTGGCATCGTTTGGGTAATGCTACCCAAATTTCCTTCCGACCATACTTCATGAGGCATGATTGGTGCTTGAAGTAGTAGGAAAGGAAACTGAGAAGAGAACTCTTCGAGATAAGTAGATACGATTGTTGAGCTAGGTAGGAACGAGGAATGATGATGAGTATCATTCCAAGGTGGTTCCTCCAGAGAAATTGCTTCCATGATACTCTCATCTGCAAGAAAAGTCTAGGCTAAGGGATCAAGAGATTCCGAAGCACCAAGCCACGGGGATTGAGAATGCACATCAAGAGAAGTCCTCAAAACAGGAAAATTAGAGTATATGGAACTTGAGGCTGAAACAATTTCCACATAATTTATTTCGGTAGGACTAAGTAGCATAACCTTGCCCCAGGAATCAACAAGATCCGGTGAAGGTATGACCGAAGGATCATATTTGATCGAGATCATGTTGACAGAGGAAACATGAGGAGGTGGGAGTGGAAAAATTCCCATCAAGGAAGAATATTTAAAAAGTCTTGCCCCCACACTCTCATAGGAGCACCAGTGTGCTTGACATACAGAAAATTTCCATTCGAGGAGGAAGAGGCAAAGGAATACAGTTGGTCAATTGTGACGATCTTCCCTTTATGGAGAAAACGAATCACGTGGAACAGGGAGGAGGCTACAACAAGGCATGGGAAAGATAGTACACGTCGAGGTGGAGATTGTTGAAGCTAATCTCAATTATAATCTTCGAGGAGGAAGAGGCAAAGGAAGACAGTTGGTCAATTGTGACGATCTTCCCTTTATGGAGAAAACGAATCACGTGGAACAGGGAGGAGGCTACAACATGCATGGCATGGGTCCAGCTCCATTTGAGTAGAAGATTATAATTGAGATTAGCTTCAACAATCTCCACCTCGACGTGTACTATCTTTCCCTCCAAAGTAATGGCAATGTTGGGTAAGACACCGAATGGTCATGAATCACGCTTGTCAAAAGCTTCCAAAGTGTTAGGGGATTAGTTCCAAGTGGGAGAACCAATTTCCTTCCAGCAAGCGACTAACATGATGTAGGTAGAAGTCGCTTCATCGATGATGGTCATATGAATGGTTTTCTCATTGATGATTACTTGAATGAGAAAGGCAATTTGATGAGGCACTTGCAGAACATGGTTCTCTAGATCAAAACATATCAATTGGAATCGGTAGGATCAATACCCCCAATAGACGACAACAATGATTTCCGCTGAGATGGACAACTTTGGAGTACCTCGAGAGCAAACATCGCTGATGGCGCTTGAGCCAAGTCCTCAACAATATTATAGTTTTGAGTGGCTCGAGCGTTGCAATTGTACGAGGACTTCCTTAGCACACCTTGAGAAGGTGGTCGAAAGGCGAAATCAGGGTTACGATGCTCGATATGGCGAGGGCTAGAACTCAGGGAAAAAGAAGAAGGGGTGGCCTCTTTCTATTTCCCTACTATCAGAGCAAGAGTTTGATAATCTTTTGATCTACTAGCCACATTAATAAGCGTACTCATCATGAACACTTCAAATCCTAAGGAAGCAGATGATTGAGGCTGGTCTAGCATTTGAGTATGCTGAGATGGAAATGACTCCTTCAGGACAACGGGGTGCCTTTGAGCAAACGAATGACTTCGGACCATCGGGGAAAATCCTAAGTGTAGTGATCCTCCTCACAAATGAGGCACAGATACGTAGGCTTTCATTGTGAAGAATCACCAACAGACGACTTACGAGGAACCTGTTTTGGGGCATCGACTTTGCCCTTGCCTTTTCCTTTCTTCTTAACTTTCGAGGATTTGTCCGTTGTTGTAGACTGGATAGCATGGACCTTTGATTTTTTACCAGGGCTAGGTGGATTTTGGGAGGAACTGTTGAAAACAGTGTTCGAGACCAACTTATGTTTGGAAGAAGGTTTTGCAGGGGTTTATGACACTGAACCAATTACTCCATCAATAAGAGGTGTAGCTTGTGACTTTGATACCGTTGGATCAGATGATGGCCGCAGAGCATTAGGCAATAACTCATACAAAGTGATAGACTGAGAATAAATGAGATCTAAGTATTGGGCAAGAGCAATGAATTGTTCTTTGGTAACGCATCCACCGATAGCTATATCGCGAGCAATTGGAGCAAAGAATAACTTGGTAAACCATTTGGTTAGCAACTGATCAGTAATCTCAAATTTGATTAGGTGACGTCTACGTCTCCATTCATGGATGTGATCGGAGATGTGCATCATAGTATCTTGCTTGAGCGATGTAAGCAAATAGGTGCCAGTTTCATAGCGAACTGGCAACTGGAAATACATGAGGAAAGCCCATGTAAAGAGTTGAAGTCATGGTAAGTACTTTGAGGGAGCTTGATGTGCCACTTGGTTGCAGCACCCATAAGGGTTCGTTGGAAAAGACGGAGATGAATAGAATCATCAATGTAGGAATTTGAAGAGCACCAGAGGTGATATGTTATCACATGGGCTTGAGGATCTTCTTTTACTTTCCCATAGAACTTGGGACAATCGCTCGGGATCTTGGATGGAACCAGAAACTAGTATGGTGAATGAAGAATTGGATCATTCATTAGTTGAGACACATCTGACAACTCTAGTGTAGCCAAGAATTATAATTGAGTATTGAAAAGAATTGGAGGTCGATGAGCGGGTCCAACTAGAGGAGCCCATCCCTACTAGTAATCATTTTGTCCCTATAGTGGAGGGTTTTAGCCATATGGCATTTGATTTTGCCCCCACTATAGGTTACCTTGGCCGTAGGGAGGATTTTGACCTTGAATGCCATGGAATCATCCTGCCATAGGTTGCCGATAAGAAACATACGGGTTAAAAGGCTATTGAGCCTGTTGACCTTGGATATATGGATATTGCACCTCTTGTCCCTGAACATACGGGTTTTGAACCTATTGCCCCTGAACAAGAGGATTTTGGCCCTGGTGCCCTTGGACATAAGGATTTTGCACTTGCTGTCCTTGGACATAAGGATTTTGGACCTGCTGCCCTTGGAAAAAATCATTCAAGACCTGTTTCCCTTGGACATTAGGATTTTGGGCCTGCTACTGTAGGATTTGACCTTGACCTTGTCCTTGCAAGGCTTGACCCTGTTGATATGTATATAAGGGTTGCTACTACCCGGGTTAGCTCTATTGCTGCAAGTATTTACCTTGCGGCTACAAAGGCTGTCCCTGTGGTTGCAGACGTTGGCCTTGCGAAGACATAGGATGGGAGGTTTGCGGAGCATACTACATGGTTTGCTACAATTGTTGCGTGGGTTTCCCCTGCGGTTGTTGCAGTTGCCCTTGCTACGGCATCATCTGCCCCTGCGACTAGGCGGACAGTCGTTGTTACAACAAAGGTTTCCCTTGTTGCTCTAGAGGCTGTCCTTGCTACTTCAGAGGTACTTGAACGATTCCCGAAAAACTTCTGAACTGTATATGGCCATAGCCACCCAGAAAAGTGGATTGACAAGGCTGAACATATTGTCCAAGCTGAAGGATGTAAGGTGGATTCACCTTTCCTTGAGAACCATATGGAACATAAGGAGCTTGGCACTGGACCTGAGCCTCATAAGGTTACTGACACTGGAAATTTCTTGACCTAGACGGACCAACGGGATTTTGGACCTATTGGTACTAGACATTGCTCGATCTAGCAGGACCAATAGGGTTTTGGATAACACCAGAAGAAGGTTGGTCATCCCAGCCATGTGAGCGTGTGAGATACTCACATTGGTTGTGTCTGACATCATAACAACACTTAGATTCTGCCCCCCAAGCAATGACATATCTTGTCCACTTATCAGAGGGGTTGGAGAACTGACAACAACATGCCTCGAGACTGTTGGTTGAACCGGATGGGTTACTTGGATGGATGAGACAAGAGGGTTCAGAACGGTGGGTTGCACAGGGCCTGAGGTAATGACAGAAAGCATTGCCTGTTCGGAGGTCGAGTTTTGAATGAATAGACCTGTAGTATGCATGGTTCTAGATGCCCAAACAGGGTTATGATAAAGTGATGAGGCACTAGGTGTACCAGAGACCAACTATGCTAAAGTCACATAATTAGGTGGAAAATCACGATACCCATTGATGATGATGCTTCCCATGTAGGGGAAACCTTCAGGAGGAGATTGATGTTCTTCATCTTCAATAGTGTGTGGAGTATAAACTTCTGATTGATCTAGAGAGGTAACTGGAGCTTCGCCTTCGGGTTCCATAGCTGGGAACAAGTGACAACGAACAAACGAATATGTATGAGGGGATAATTCCAAAGGAACACCTGGCTGATCATATGGATTATATGGACATTGCAGTGATATCACAACAGGGTCGAACAAAGGATTCAGAGTATATGTAACCAGTCCAAGCTGACCTTCAATAGTTGGCAAACTCTCAGGAGTCTAGACAAGATTGTCTGGAGATTCCAGGCCAATATCAGAAAGTGACCCAATATCTGAAGTAGGTGGAGGATGAGATGACAAACGTTGAATGCTCAGAATGATTCTGAGTTCAATACCTTGGTCCTCGAGTGACTCTGGTAATTCAGGAAAAGGCTCCTTAGACAATCTTTTAGATGGAGGAGAGGAAGAGGAACTAGGAGAACCAAATGGTTCAACCACGATGACCTTGTCTTAGTTAACAGGAAAAGAGAGATAAATTTCAAAGCTTTAAAATTTACTTTAAGGAAACTCACGATTTGGTCTAGAAAAGACTAACAGGATGTTATAAGATTGTGGGAAAATTTTCTTTAAGATGCATAAATAAATTGGTGCTCTTTCATGTTCTAAGAGTCGAGAAAGAAGCAAAGATGACTCTATCACTTTCGATTGGAAATGAGCTCAAAAGGACAAGTGCTCAAATGATCTTTTATGTTTAATGAGTCAAAAAGATCAAATGACTACTCTGGATGATCTAGGTAAAAAGGATTACCAAGCAATCATGAACTGTAGAATACCTCCCGGTGAACTGAAAAGTACAGGCAGGAAATCTCCCCAAATGCTGTGTTCGGTGTATCATGTTTGCAAGGTGGCAGACTCGACTTCTTATGGATAAAGGATTGCAGCCTAGAGGGGTCTCCCTTTATATACTCGATAGTACAGGGAGCACATGTCCATACTAGCACTGTCTATTGCCGAAGCTAATGACAGATGCTAGGTGTGAAGATGCTGAAACACATCTCTAGCCTATACCTTCTAGATATGATCATTAGGTTTCAAATTCGCCTTTGGTTATTGAGTTCATTTTAAAGTTTATCTTGAATTATGTCTCAATTTTTAGGCCTTAGCGATGTGACTCGGAAAGTCCTAAATGCAGCTAAATGAGACAAGACCCTTTCAATCCGATGAATTGTCTACACTAGAGAGGGTAGAAAACACAATCAAATGCAAAAAATCAAGACACTGAAAACAAAATGATCTTTCACTACTTCACTTTTTGAAAAAAATAAACTAATGAAAAATTCATTCCAATTCTTAGTTTCCTAGCAAGTACACTTCAAACAATGCTTTCCAAGTAAAGAGAATTCTTTTTCTTTTCAAATTCAAATGCAATCCTAGTCTTCGATGATTCTAACTAACATAACATATTGATGAAGCAAACTAAAATTATGTACTTTTCATGAAATGGAAAAATGAATTTATGATAAAAGACTTCAATGAAAAAGTTTCGAGACAATCGATTCTCAAGCAAATGAAAAACACAAAAAGAGAATCCCTTTCAAACTAATGATGCAATGATTCTACCAAACAAAAGACAAGCAACGTGATCTATGCTAGAAAAGAGACGTTTACACAAGAAGACAAAGCTTTTCAAACTTGTGTAATGGATACCCAATGGGATGAGAGGACTATAAATGAAATGCAAGGAGTAAATGCACCAACAACTTGACTCACTGAGTTCACAATTAGCTAAATGGATGACAACCTAGATTCTCTAGGGCCACAAACCATCCAAGGACCCAAGAAGTTAAGCAAGAAGAAGGCAAGTCAACAAGCAAATAAACCAAGTGAAATGTAGCTTTCCAGTTAGGGAGAAGAAAATCTAAACAAATTAGAAGGCAAAAATTAAGAGAGCAAGACACACTGGCCAAGATATGGGGTGAACCCTAATCTTCACTTACAGGCATCGGTGAAACTACCTAACTAACAACAAGCACCAGAAGGTGGTCGTCATGACTTCTTCTGAGCATATCGCACTGATCGGCGTGACTGTCAGCGAAATAAGCGCGCTGAGAAAGGATGCAAAGAAAATAATAAAAATTTTCAAAATTTGAGACCAGACTTGCTATGATGAATTTTAGACCCAGAGCAGTAAACAAAGCAAATCATACAGAACTAAAGGAAATAGAGAAACTATAAAAGTTCACACAAAACCATGAAATTACAAATAGGCAAAAAAAAGGATTTGTTTCACCAGTGGAGTCCCCAATTTGTGGTGAAGCAAAATTCTAAGTGTGGACACAAACAATTCCTCTAGCCTGATAGCAGGTCTAGCCACAAAAAAGACATTCTATGGAAGCTTTCCTTAAGTTAGAACCAATTAAGAGGGCCTACCTCTTAGTACACTTCTCCCATTTGATGATGACATTGCTTGCTCGCTCCAACGATCTCCCGTTTCCTTCTTTGAACACCTAAAACAAGTAAACAACAACAAACAACAACCATGATAATAGACAAATTATATTCAACCTACTTAACAAGTCAAGAAACATTCAGCCATAAACATGTGAGATGACATATTATATAGGAAATCAATCGATAGTTGCATATATATGAAATCAAGAAGAGAATACAACCATTGTCTTGACGTTGTTGTTCTCCTCCGAAAAATTCGGGTTCCCACACACTTCCGTTAGCATTCCATGATGGCTTCAACAATGGTAGTTTCAAGGCTCTTCCCTTTAGTCTTAAAATTAAACCAGATTCATACTTCTCCCTCACACACAACTAGAGAGCTACAACTATGAATAACTTGCTGATTACTCTTCAACCAGAGCCTAATTAGAAGTAGCACACCAACACTAGCTTGTTCTTGGGAAAAAGGGAGGTTTATATAGCATGGATGGATGGGAGATGGTTCCTCTTCTCATGGGAGAAGGTCTTATATCTTGAGGTAGTTCCATCCTAATAGGGGAAAAGAGCTCAAACTGACATCCTCGACTCCATCCAGCCCAACCATTTACCAGATTTCTGTTACGAAGCTTCTGAAGTTGGAAGCTTTGGCTCCTTATTTAAAAAAATTTCCAAAAGAGGATAAGCCCGAAGGGAACAAGGCTTAGTCACTCCGGTCGATGCTAGGGATAGTTTTAATCCTTGCATATCGGCGCGAGGACTAAACGGGTCATTAGCGTCGGTCTTGTAAACTGGTAAAAACAAAATATTTTTGGGAAATGTTGCAAAAGGGAATTGTTCTGCTCATGAAGAGGGACACAATGGGAGTTTCTTCATGAAGGGAAAGCATATAGGGTTCACTATAGAGGTCCTCCAGGATCAAGGAACAGGGAGTACATGGACAGTGACAAAATGCTGTGTAACAATAGGAGAGGAAAATTTTAAAAAATGTCGAAGTCACTTTAATTGTGTTGAGTTAGTTTGAAATCTTTCATTTTATTTTACCCTATTTATCATTTTTTGAATCTTTTCATATTATGATTACATAGACACTTCTAATTGAATAAAAAACTCCATCAAAGATGCTCTCATATCCTGCCCATCTCATTTCTGAATGTTTTGAGAATTTTCATCTGGTGCAATTCAGTTTCTATACTCATCATCTCTTCATATTAATTCCACAAGGCATAGTTTCAACCTTGGTATTCCTATTTATACATGTTTGATATTTATCTGTGAGATCATGCAACTTCCTAGTTTCTACCTTCCTAATTATTTACATCATTTTCTTCACATTCACTATTTCTTCCAGAATCCATAGTGTGAATATCTTCCACCACCACTTGTGTAACTACATCTTTCAACAACCTCAACTACATAAAAACAGTCCTAACAATTATCTGAAAGTGGAGCTTAAATTTTTCTAGCTTTTCCTCATTTTGTTTTAGTTGCTTCCTATACTACATTATTTTTGCATGTACGTACTAGTAGATAGGTACCCTGATATTTTTGAAAACTGTTTCGTCAAATATTGACATGCCTTCTAGGCCACTAGATTGTATATGTTTTCCTTCACACATTCATCCCTATATCCCTTACTTAGAGGATTTAGATTCAAGCAACCTATCAAACCTTTTCTATTCAACCACTTGATTGGTCAATAAGCTCGGTCTTCCTCTCCTTTAGCTTGGCTCCTTTTCCCCGAACTCTAATACTTTTTGGCATTGTGTGAGGAGCCTTCCTATTGAGAGTAATTATTTCCTACTCCCTAAGACCTCTATGTATCAACAACTTGTGGTCCCAAATATCCCTCAAACTTGTAGGAATTAAGTATATAGTCACTTCTTGAGATTCTTTCAAGTGCAAGTTATATTTTTTCTCTTTCATTTTGATAATGGCTCCTAAAAATGCACATGATTTTAGGATACCTTATATTTTCCATCCGTTTTTAATGCAGAGATGTCGTAGATTCCACAAATTCATTTGAGTTTATATTTTGGCTTGTAAAGTATGAAAAAACCAAGGTTAGTTTCTTATACATGTGGTCCTACATTATTTTTCAAGGATAACTATTTTAATTTTAATTTTGTTTTCATTTTAATTTATATACATGTATTCCAGCTTCCCTGATCTCCCTTTGTTGTATCACAAGCTATGACCATGTTGGAAAGGAAATCCACTTCCTATTTTTGTTTTATTATTATTACATTTACACATGTCACACCTTTTTTCCTTCTAACTTATTATTATGGAATATACACTCCAATATGTTGGGGATTTCCATATATTTTTTGTCATAGTCTCCGTACTAATTCTTGATTCCGGATTATTAAGGTAAATATAGAGGAACTCCCCTTTATTGTTCATCTAGTCTCACCCACATCCAAAAATCCCTTGGTTTCCCTTTGCCCCCTACATAAAGTAGGTTTAAAATTTAATCTATCCCTCTTCTGGAGGGAATAATTTATTAGGGTAGAGATAAGGCACTCCCCTTTATTGTTCCTCTAACCTCACCCCCATATTGAAATCCCTGGGTTTATCTTTATCTCCTACATAAATTCATTTAAAATTTTAATCTATCCCTTTAGTAAGTCAACCATGTCTAGGTTGACAATTCTTGTTAGTGAGCATTTCCCTAGATTTTTTACACAAGTAAAAGTGTGATCACACGATTTAGCATCGATTTAATTTCACACAAGCACCTAAGTTATGTGATAATTGAATCGAATATTATGTATGCTTTGGGGAGTCCCATTTCTAGGAAATAATGTATTGCCAGCCAATCCTCCTCCCATTTGGGCTCTCCATAAGACAAAGCCTTTATTGGTGGATCCCATATCATTCCACATTTTCACTTTATAACACAGTGCACAAGACTATACCTTGGTCAATTAAAGGTCCTTACTTGGATGGGAATCAATAGTGTTATGCTCATAGCACACCTTTCTTCCTAGTTTGATTTCCCAGACAATGGTGAATCATATGAAATGAATCGAATAGAGGCAATTTCCTATCTGATCACAATGGAAATATCAATAATATATTAGTTCATCCTCTTTATTAGTGAGAATCCATGTAACCCACTATGAACGATGTCTCACAGTGTTTTCCTACCTGTATGAGTGGAAGAAAATCGTAGTTGGATTTGACTGTAACTGTTATAACTTGGATGGATCTTATTGTTTGGGTTTGCTTTCATCCTCAGAAATATGAAAGATAAATAATGCATGACTTTGAAAGGTCTTGATTTTTATGCTATATTATTTTTGGTACTTTTCAGTTCTCTTATATTTAGGGCCACCTCTCATAGTTATTTCATGCTCTTCCTATTTTTGCATGGCTATGTTTTAGATTCCATCTTACTTTTTGATATTTATCATGCAAAACTAATTCATTGGTTATGATGTTCTAAAAAAAATTGTAATTCCACAACCTAAACAATACTTATAGGTAAGAATTATTTATTATATTTTTTCTTTGATCAATGCAATTGTTGGCTAATTTGAAGATATCGGTGAGGAAGCTAGAGTATCATTCGACAATAATCTAAATGGTGTGCCTCCCTTTTTTTGGATCTTAGTCCAAATATACAAAAGGTATATCTCTGGAGAAAATTTCCATGCATCCTTCAATGGTTGGCATGTTGAATGCTTCTGCAGAGGATGCTATTGAACATGGTGGATGGTAATGTCCATAACATGTAACACTTTATAACATTTTCTAATACATATTTAAATGCATTTGAGCCTTTAATATCTATTTTTTATTTTCTTGTTGAAACTTAAAGTGCTTCCTTAATTCAATTAATATTTGTTGTACTTATGGAACAATTGTTCACATACATTTGTAGTTTAATATTGTTTTTTTTCTTACAAAATTATATGCATATGTTTTGCATTATTATAATGTTATTTATGATGTATCAACCCTATTTTAAGGGGTCATTGTGTGGATAGGCCTCTATAATGGAAAAAATGTTAAGGAAACACAATATTTTAGTGGAGCATTCAGTATTGGAGAATTGGCAAGAGTTCATTGTGGAGAAACTTGTATTTGGGGCTAAAGATGAAATTATAGGTTAGAAGCTTGATTCTGGAAAACAATTAATGGTTTATTTTCACCTAAGGTCATCATCATTTCATTTCAGATTTAATACTTCTTGGTTGGGCATCATATTGTACTGTTATAGTGGGCTAACTCTGTTGCTGAGGATCTGAAAGAGATGTGTGTTGACCTTCTTCCTGGTTGTTTATGTTATCAAATTTAAAACATATTATTCAACATTGGTTATTCAATTAAAAATATGTTTTACTTATGCCAAAATTGATATCTTAATATTTACTTGGATGATTGATGATCACTTTATGTGCATCGAGAATGGAAAGAAGAAAAAATATATATTATGACTAGTGGGTTGATTGTAAGAGAGTATTAATTCCTATGGTTTGTGGAAAATATGGATGAGTTTTAAGATCCATAGATATTGGATTGTCCTGGTTTTCAAAACATATATTTTTCAAGTGGGTAAATTTGGTCAAATACATTGCAAGGGGTTGTAAATGAAATAGCTTTAGAAACAATTCCAAAATGCCATTTGTTTAGCATATCTGGTGTTTTTGGTGGGTATGTGGAGATAGCATGTGAAAATGATACTATAGAGCACAACTAGTTAAGGATGGACTCATTTTTATGTTTTGGACTCGCAAAGGAGAGACAAGGTCAATATGCAACCAATCAATCATTATGTTAATAGGTATTTACTTCCTTTGGACCCTAAGGATCATGGCATATTAAGGCATGTTACCCACCCACATGTATGGGTAATCATAGGAGAAATTTGTTCCTTTGTGATACAATTTTCCAACCAACTATCATAAATTATTTATTATATGTTGTCTTTTTCTTTCCATTTGTTTTTAGAAGTTATCTAGAACCCGAGGTCTTTGGCATGTGACTTAGTTAACATGATTATGCCTAAGGTTTTCTTGAAGGTTGAATTCTAAGTTTCTAAGGTATTCTTTTTTATGGTGACATTTTATTTGCTTTGTTTATGTAGGTCATCTAGCCACATGGTGGCCACTATCACCCCAATAAAGAAAACTTGTTTTAGTTTATTGATTTTCTTGAGAAAAATGGTAGACATTTCTGATGTTGATCAGGTACATGTTGTATAAAGGTTTTATACTTTCCTTTAGTTTATATTCCAATGTTCATCATGATTCATGCCTTATACTTTGTATTATGTCTTCTTTAATTTTTAGAAGAGGAAATTAGTATTGTTGGTAAGAAGCAAAAATTGAAGAAAGAGGATAAAAATAACACTAAAGTGACAAATGCAGAAAGAGAAAGAGAAGATAACCTATATAGTGATACTCTTAAAGCCAATATTCCACGTGAGATACACACATACAAACTAATGGCCAAATCTTTAGAGTTGGTGAATTCACCTGCAATTCTCTGGCAATGCAATGATAATGTTTTGAAATGAAACAATATTTCATGTGTAATTTTTGGCCCAACCAATATTAAGTTGGAAACTCATATTGTAATACTTGAAGTTTATATAATATAATTTATGTGGTTGAAATTATTTGTAGTTGCACTTGATATTATTTAGTTTTGTAATTAACATATGTAACTTTGTCTTTTCATAATAGATAAACATGCACATTGTATGACATTTTTTTAATTTAATCACAAAATCATATTTATTCATTTATGTTGATAAATAATGAATGCATAAAATTAATCTAAAACTACTACATTAGTAGTTTATATTGATTAATGGCGAACATGCATAAAATGAATATACGATTAAATTAGTCGTTTATAATGATTATTAATGAAAATAAATGAAATGAATATAAACTACTAAATCGATCATTTATATAATGAATATGAAACTACCAAAAAATTGACTATTGAAAATAATAAGTTTGTGAGTACAACTAATGACTAAATTTTGCATATATACAACTATTAGTAGCTAATTTACAATATATTATAACAAAACCAATATTTTAATCATATTTCTTTGGTCATTAATTGGTTTTTTCGGGTAATCATATAGTAATAAATTTTGTTATATATTTTGTCATTAATTGTGACAATTGATGACTAAATCAATGACTAAATTAATGACCAAATTTATGGCTAAATATACTACTAAACAACAAAATTGAGACAACCAATTAATAGATAAGCTAAAAATGACTAAAAGTTGGTTGCTTATGTTGACGATGCTGGATCCGCTAACATCAGAGGATCACCCCGGTATGAAGTCCCAACTAGACCTCACACCATTTGGTGTGGGCGTCCCATCCGATACGATGGCCCGGTTGACATTGTCTAAAGGATTAGCCTCAACTATTGCTTCTTAGCACAGGAGACTGGTTTGCTTTGTCTTCGAGAAGTGAGGTTCGCGTGCCTGGTGAGTCTAAGTGTCGCTTGTGTCAATGGTTCTTTCATTATTGAGGGAGAGGGTGAGAGTGAGTTCCAGGTCGATTGGGAGTAATCCAAACATTGTTAGGAAGACACAACACAACAAGACATACACAACTTCTGGCGGAGTAGTCCACACGGATGCCACAGTCATAACACACAAGGGAAGATAACACATATAACACTCAGCAGATTAGTCCACACAAGTGCAACAATATTTCACAACAAGTTTCATGTGAAAGGTCTATCTGATGTCCAGGAGAGTAGTCTGAATGGGCAAGACAACATTAAGAACATATACAATAGATTCCCATTAACAGATTATGCATTACAACAAGTGAAATAGTTTAAATATAGAACACAGGTAAAAGAAACATGCATCACAAGTGTTAAAGATTAGTCTTAAAAATGTGTTGGCTTGGTAGTAGGCTTTTGAAGTAAGCTAAAGTTCCATGACATCGTTACACCATGCATCACTAACCTCGTGTGAGAGGCGTTGGAGCCACTACTTACTCCTCAAAGGAAATATTATAGACTCTCTTGGCTATGTTGGAGGCATTGAGGTGAAAAAGTCCTTTGCATGTATAAATAAGGGGGTATTTATAGCCAAGGGTGAAACTGGCCCTTTTGGCCGTTCGACTACCCTCATGACTGTTTGACTTTCATAAATGTTTGAGTTTACATAACTCTTTGTACAACAACTAGGTCTCTTGTACTCCCACGTTACATTACATTGATTGACAACATAGCCCATAGTGGATACGTGGGTGACATGACTCATGGCATGACTCGACATGATAGTGCTGGTACATTCATGCTGCTACTGGAGTGCATGTCGAGCTATAGTGCTGCTAGGTGATGGATGTCTTCATGGTGTATCATAGCTTCACCTTCACATGGAAAAGTGCGCAGTGTCTTCGATGGTCTTTGGTTCACTTGATGATGCTTAGGCATGTTTCTCCTTGCTTGTATGTTGGAAGGATTGATAGGCTCATCCGTTGGCGGAAGATGCATGCTCATCCATTCATTCGTTCATTAGCACATATTGCATGTTCGCTTGTTTGTTTGTCTGCGAACAAATTTTTGCATGATAATCTATTTGCGAGCAGATCTCTTCGCGTGTATCGTTTGTTCGTCTGTTGGTGAACCTGTCCTTCTAGATATGCTCTCTTCGTTCATCCCATTAGTCGCCTTTCCATATTTTTTGGAGTACTTATACCTGAAGTCACTCATGATGAGATGACATAAAATCCAAAACCTCCTAGTCTACCATGACACATGATCGTTTCAGATGCAGGTGACTAGGAGAGGTAGCAAGCTTATGAGGTAGGATGATGGCTCCGGGTGTTGTTGATGACAATTGTGTAAGAGTCACTAAGTGATGAAGATGGGAAATCCAAGTCGACAATGACTGTTTGTGAGGTCTCGCTGGGATGGAAGGAAAAATTGTGCAAATTTTGGGAGGGAGAGTCTAGGCTGTAGGAAGGAAAGGTAGGCAGGATCTATGCAATTTCGAAGATGAGAGACTAGCAAGGGCTAGAAGGCCAAATTTGTGAAACTTTATGGAGGAACAGGTTAGGCTGTAAGGAGGGTGAATAGGAATATATTACGTAGTTTTTGGTAGGAACTGCTTGGGACCCTGGTAGCCAAAATTGCGCAATTCCCAGAGTGAATTGGCAGTTGGTTACTAGGGTCACTGGAAGCCAAAACTATGTAATTCCTAGAGGGAACTAACAGTTGGCTATTGTGGTCACTGGTAGCCAAAATTGCACAATTCCCATAGGGAACTGGAAGTTGGCTGCTGGGGTCACTAGTAGCCAAAACTGAGCAATTCCCAAAGGGAACTGGCAGTTGGCTGCTGGGGTCACTGGCAGGAGAAATTGCGCAATTCCTGGAGTGAACGGCAATCTTCTGGCAGAGGAAACTACACTGAGGCTAGGAGACCGGAATGCTAATCATGTGCAATTTCTGAGCTGAGCAGAATGCTAGGCATCAGAAGGCCTGCTCATGAAAACTGCACAATTTATTGGATGAGCAGCCGGTCGACTACTAGGATGTCTGACTGGGAGAACTACGCAATTTTTTGAGGGAGACAAGGATGGGCACTTGGTGTCTATCTAGCTTTCCTACGCAATTTCCTCAATTAAATGAGTGAGTAAGGTTAGTGGCCTCTACGCAATTGTTGAGGGGAGTCAGTCCCGGGGTGACTGTTGAGTCTGACTGTCTGGGTGGTCAGTATGAAAGAGGATTGAATTGCTTGCGGGAAGAGCAACTTGAAAAGACCTAATTGATGCTTCTACGCTATTCTGGTTGGCAGTTGATTGAGTTGATGGCAGGGTGATGGTCCGGCTATTAGAGGGGATTATGGTCATCAGAACTTCAGCAAAAATGACTAAGTGTGTGAACGATCGAATGATGCATAGGTGATCATGCAAAAAAACAGTCTCATGACTCGATGACGAAATGACTCAAACCATCTAGACACACATGTTCAACATGACTGGCCGACGATGCAAGTGACAAGCATGACACTCACGATTGACCGTTCATTGATCAAGACGATGCTTTCGCGACAATGAATGTGACTCTGTGTGTGAGTGCGATAGATGCTTTCATAGCAAACACAACAAGCACATATGAGGCAAAGAATTTGAGCATAAATAGAACATGGTCGCAAGCATGACTTAGACACCAGCATGCAGAAACTTGAATAAAATGAACAACCAAGGCAGATGCAAGGACTCACACGAGCTCGCAGAGTGAACCTGAGTGTTTGCATTCATCAAGTGAAACTCTCAAGGGAGGCTCCAAAATTGGGTGCAGACCAAAATTTTGGAGGGTGGTTGTAGCTGCTACAACACTTGGCGACACACTAGAACTCCAACTTCTTTGTTTCAGTTCATTTCTAGCATAGGGCATTGGTCTTTCAGGGAGTATTGAATCGCTGTGCAGGTTACTCCAGCTTCCCCACTTACCCCATGGACGTACATGGTCCACCATTTGACAACTCAGTTAAACACAACCAAAAGTTCATCTTGATATCAATGTTTCAAATTCAGGAAGGGTAGTTTAACTCACAAGTTGAAGATTTTCAGAGTATAAGTTTTCATTTCTGGTGTTTCTTCGTTGCCAGCAGGCCTGGAAAGTACCCCGACAGAGTTACACAAGAACACATAGATTTCTCCACTGCCAGTGAGCCTAGACAGTACCTCGGTGGAGTTGCATGCTTCACCTCTCTGTGCAGGAAGCCTTTCTCTTCTTTCAACTTTGTATTTTTCAAGAGGATCGTGCATAAGCACTTATTTATTTTTGGGGTAGAAGAGGGATCCTAACTTATTGAGAGCAAAAGTAGTTGTTCCTTCAGAGAAGCATGTATGACCTCTGACATAGGTTTTCTTGTTTATATTTTCCCCTTCTTCATTTCTACTAGTTGGATGATCTTGAACACACTGAGCAGAAGGCTGAGTATAGGCATGGTGCTTCCTAGTGTGGATACAGGTTCATGGTTGGACCAAAAATTCCCTTGCATTCGGTTCATATTTTCCATCAAGACTTCATCAGTCGAAGGTTATAACCAAGCATAGAGAAGACAGACACAAGACTGGCCAAGTGCTGTAGTGTCACAAGTCTCTTCAAATTTCAGCCATATACTCTATTCAAAAGCCAGAATGTAGTAGTTGGCAACACTTATTTATGGAAACAAAAATAGTAATATACTAAGCAAACAAAACAAGCGTAAACAAAAATAGTAAGCAAAACAAACAAAGTAAAAACAAAAACAAGCAAGAAAAGCAACCAAGTCAGTAGGAAAACAATCATGCAAACCAGAAAGCAAAGACAAGCGAAAAAGAAAACACTACTCCTACTCCTACGTTAAATGGTCAGGGTTATGTGAAATGAAATATCCAATGAATCCACCATAGGCATACTCAACCTATAGTCACAAAGATATGAGCGATTAAGACAGATACCAAATAGTGTGCAACAGAAAATAAAAAAGCTTGAAAAACTTTCACACGAGAGAGAAGGTCTCACCTGTGGGTGGAAGAATGTGTCACAACCACCCAACACACATGCTTACCTCTTCGTGACTACCGTTTTTAAACAAACCTCATAGGCCTCTTATGAGTGTGTGTTGTTCTTAACCAAGTTTCTCAGTGAGTGTGAGGAAGGACTAAAGCTTGTTACTTGCAACATGACTCATCAAGTAAGATTGTTCCAGCTATTCAGCGATTCGATCATAAAATTCATGATGGTTATTCTAAAAGATTCGTGATCTTTGAGTAGATGGATTCCTCATTCGAGAGAGGGGATCATGATGGGAATCTTATATGGATAGATAGATCTGGTCATTCTCATTAGTCATGTCAAGACAGGGAGGGCCTGCCATAGCCATTAGTGCAGGCCAAAGTGCCTCACTTGCTTGACAAAAGTCGATGTTACATGGTGAAGATCATAGTTCGTGAAGTGACTGTCATGGGATGTATTGCTGGGAAAATGATAAAATACATGACATCCACCCAAGATAGGAGAGAAATCAGACCAGTCAATCGAGATGCTAGATTCCCAGTTTGACATCAAAAAAGAAACCTTTTGAACAATTGTTTGAATGCTCTGAATGAGGGAAGCAAGTTCGTTGTGTGCTAGGCATGATAGAACACCCACCTGCAATTGGTGAAAAAGTGCGCAGGCATCTTGGTTGTCACAGAAATTTAGAAAGGATGCCAACATTGTGAATGTGTGAAATAGGTTGGGGTGTGGCGAAATGAGAGTAACTTGACTCGCGCGATAGGTTGCACACTCGTCATCACACAGGGAGATTGATGGTGTGATGTGTGGGAAGATTTGATGTGTAAAAATTGCAAAAAGAAAAAGGAGTTGACTACGAGAGAGAATATCTGATAAGTGTGATTCCAGACAGAGATGATCAACTTCACTGTCCCATGATTAGATGAGGGACGAACACTCCCAACCCGAACTGGATGTAATAGAGCCACATGAAGATAGACATGTTTTAACGGATTCATGGATTCGATCATTAGCGAAAATCTGAAACTTTGAACTATCATACCCCGAAAAGTAAATATTCTTTACAAGGGGATCCACATTGAGTGCAACCATGTAGATAGACAGATTGTGCATGAGAAATGAGATCTGATTTGGTTTGAAGGGCTTACCTCATTACCTTGTGTCGATCGAGGAGATAAATTAGAAGTTGAAGAAGTGAGAGAATGCAGAGTGTTTGCGGTGCATGTTGATGCATTGTGAATGATAGGACACATAGGCAAGTGAGGTGCAGAGGAAGCTTCGATATGGATGTTTGCTTTGATGGGTGCATATTCTAGATTTGAGTTAGGGTGTACATGAGATGAAAATATATCATATGATGTGCTTGGATGTTCATCACAACATAAGGAAGCATGGGAGTGATGATAGCCCAAGAGTGGAGGTTGATCGAAAGAATTGATTGTGCATGATGTTTCACCAAGATTCGGGGATTGAGGATCGATCAAGAATGGAAGCTTAATGTTTTGAGAGGAATTGATTGTGTATTCACTATCTTGCTCCTCCAACTATATGATGAGACTTCCTTGCACATGACTCCAACTTGAGCCAACAGCTCGAGAATCAAGAGAGTGTGCGCAACTAACTTGTGAAGTATATCGCTCAAGCGAGTCATGGTGTAAGGAGTCATGGCTTGTAGATGACGGAGGATGGCAAAGATGCAGATTAGACTCAAGACTTGGGTTAGGAATGGTGATGTCCTCTTGTGGAATGGAGGGATGAGTTTTTTCCATAGGCTTTCCTAACCATTCTTGAATTTCCTCCATTGGGGTGGGAGACAACTAAGCAGATGGATTGGGAACATGCTGCACATATTTTTTCAGCTTTGCAAATGCTGTGAGGGGGCATCCTCTTCGAGACATGAGGTGTCTCATGATCCACAAGAGTTAAGGAAGAAGGAAAATTAGTAGGTTCACCATTTTGGGAGACATGAATCAAGTGTTTCAGCTCTTAGCTCATGAAGTCAAGGTCCACAAACTACTCAGGAATTTCGTGACATAGGTGAAGGAAGTGGGTAGAAAAGTCCTCAACTGATTTGTCAGGTTTAATTCTTAAATGAGAGATTATTTCATAGACATCTTGGTGGTCACACTCATCGAAGGCTTGTTGGATCTCCTTGAAGAAAGTGAGAAGGGAATGGACAGAAGCAGGTGGCAGGATATGACACCACTGATTAGCATGACCTTCAAGTGTGAGGAAGAAGAGTATGCAAACAAGCTCATCACTATCGATTTCATGAGATTCATAGAAATGAAGAAAATAAGAAATGTGCTCGGTTACAAACGTTCTATCCTCACCATCAAACTTTAACAAGGACAAGTGATCGAGAATCTCATCGGGGATTGATAACGGATTAAGAGGGAAATGAGAGAAACACCACGGAGCGCAAATTGTGTATTATTCATTGGGTAAGAGATTCAACCTAGATGTATGGGCTCAGCTTGTCATCTGTCCCTCTTTCTAGCACCAAAATGTTGATGGTGCTAGATCTACCAACGTCAGGGGATCACCCCAGTATGAAGTCCCAACTAGACCTCACACTATTTGGTGTGGGAGTCCCATCTAGTACGATGGTCCAGTTGCCATTATCTTAAGGATTTTCCTCAACCCTTGCTTGTCAACACATGAGAGTGGTTTTATATGTCTTCAAGAAGTGAGGTTCGCATGCCTGGTGAGTGTAAGTGTCGCTTGAGTCAATGGTTCTTTCACTATCAAGAGAGAGGGTGAGAGTGAGTTCCAGGTCGATTGGGAGCAATCCCAACACTTATAGGAACACACAATACAACAAGACATACACAACTTCCAGCGGAGTAGTCTGCATGGATGCGGAAGTCACAAAACACAAGGGAAGATAACATGTATAACACTCAATGGATTAGTCCACGTGAGTGCAACGGTAGTTTACAAGAAGTTTCATGTGAAAGGTCTGTTTGATGTCCAACAGAGTAGTCTGCATGGGCGAGACAATGTTAACAACATATACAACACATTCCCATTAACATATTATGCATTACAACAAGTGAAATAGTTCAAATGTAGAACACAAGTAAAAGAAACACGCATCACAAGTGTTAAAGATTAGTCTTACAACAGTTACAATACATGTGTGAAATGTGCTGGCCTGGTAGTAGGCTTCTGAATTAAGCGAAAGTTCCAAGACACATTGTTAGACCATACATCACTAACACCATGTGAGAAGCGTTGGAGCCACTACTTACTCCTCAAAGGAAAGATTATAGACTCTCTTGGCTATGTGGGAGGAGTTGAGGTGAAAAATTCCTTTGCATGTTTAAATAAGGGGGTATTTATAGCCAAGGTTGAAACTAACCCTTGTGGCTATTTGACTACCCTCATGATTGTTTTACTTCCATGAATTTTCGACTTTACATGACATTTTGTACAACAAGTGGGTCTCTTGGACTTCCATGTTACATTACATTGATTGACAACATAACCCATAGTGGATATGTAGGCGACATGACTCAACATGACAGTGTTGGTACATTCGTGCTGCTGCTGGAGTGCATGTCGAGCTATAGTGCTGCTGGGTGATGGATGTCTTCATGTCGTATCACAACTTCACCTCCGCATGGCAAGGTTCGGAAAGTCTTCGATTGTATTTGTTTTGCTTGATGATTCTTAGGCATGTTGCTCCTTTCTTGCATGTTGGAAGGCTTGATAGGCTCATTGCAAAAAGATGCATGCAACACCATTACATGCATTAACAAGTGTGAAACAAGTCTTTTAGTGGGGAGTCAAGTAGTAGAAATTGTTCAACACATTGAAAGAGAAAATCAATAGAACACCAATTCTAGCACTTGTAGATTTTAAGAAACCATTTGAGATTCAAACCGATGGAAGTGATTATGATATGGGAGCAATTTTGATGCAACATGGTAAGCCTATTTGTTATCATTTTGAAACCTTTACCAGCACAATAATTAACTATCCAACTTATGATAAAGAGTTGTATTATTTGGTACAAAGTGTGAAGAAATGGAAGCACTATTTGATGGGTAAAGAAACAATTATTCATAATGACCATCAACCTTTGCAATATTTACAATCACAAACCAAGATAAAACAAGCTTGACATTTCAGGTGGATTGGATTCCTACAACAATTTCATTTGGTAATAAGGTACATGAAAGGTATATAGAACAAATTTGTTGATATGTTATCAAGGCCTATTGTTAATGCATAAGTTATTATTAAGAACAACTCAATCATTCATGAAAGCTATATTGAACAATATGCTCAAGATGACGATTTTAATGATGTTTATGCAACTTTGATTCAAGGAAATCACGTTGAAGAGTGGGATTATCATGTTCATAACAAGTTGTTGTATAATCTTGGAAAGTTATGTGTTCCACAGGGGGAAAGAGTCAACATCATAAGGGAGTCCCACACTTCTCTTATTGTTGGCCACTTTGGTGTACGGAAAATAGTTGCACAAATTTAGAGGTATTGTTATTGGCCTCACATGAATGAAATAGTTTCAAGATATGTAAATGGATGTTCCATGTGTGCTACTAGTAAGCCTAGCAATAGGAAATTGGGTTTGTACACTCCACTTCCTATTCCTTCTCATCCTTGGGAAAGTATTTCTATGCATTTTGTATGGGGGCTACAAATGTCTAGGAAGGGTCATGATTATCTATATGTTTTTGTGGACCGTTTCAACAAATGTGTGTGTTTATGCCATGTAAGAAACAATTTATAATTGAAAAAACTACAAATATGTTCTTCCAAAATGTATGGGTTTACTTTGGGCTACCCACTTCTATTGTTTATGATCGAGATTCTCGATTTTTCAAGATGTTTCGGTCAAGTTTGTGGGAAATCATGGATATCAAGTTGAAGAAGAGCATCACATTTTATCCAATAATCAACGACCAGAAAGAAGTAGTAAATAGAACAATAATGCATCTCCTTCGTGGATATTGTGTTAAGAATCCTAATCTTTTGGATGAGAATTTGCATTACATCCAACATTCGTACAATTGTGCCAAGCACTCATCTATGCAAGTATCTCCATTTGAAGCTTGTTTGGGTTATTTGCCAAAGTTTCCTTTGGATTTCATGTTTGGTAAAGATATTGCAATAGATGGACATAGTGATTTGGAAAAATCGAAGCATTTGATTGAACAAATTCAGCCAGTGCATCAAAGTGTACAAGAGTAGCTTGAGAAAAGCAAAAAAAGGTACAAAGAAAGACATAACAAGCATCAAGTTGATCATGATTTTCAAGTGGGAGATCAAGTTTGGTGGTGTATTAGCAGGGAAAAACTTTAAGGTGAAGGTAAAAATGTCAAGCCAATCATATATGATCCTTTCAAAATTTTGGAGAATATTGGTAACAATGCTTTTAGATTAGATTTACCACCTTATATGAAAATTTATTCTATTGTGGATGTGGAAAAATTGAGATTGTATGAGCTTCCAATGATTTATGATCACGAAGAGAATGTTCATATTCCGTTTATTGAAAATTTAGATGAGTTACAAGAAGGCACAATTCCTGACAGGAGAATCACGACTTCATGCAGAGTTAATGTGGAGTATCTTTGAGTGTATCTCAAAAGTACCAATCCAAGTAAACCAAGGTGGATTGAGATTGGGAAAGTCAGGGAGTTGTACCCTCATTTGCTAAATAAAAATAGACTTTTATGGTCCAAAAGCTTTTAGTGGGAAGGAATGGTTGAAGGGATAAAAAATATGATAAAAATTAAAAGTGCTCAAAATCAATAAAACCAATGCCAAATCATATATCTCATTGTTCTGATTCCAACGACACTTGAATCTCCTCAATTCAACACTGTATGTGAAATTTATCGTGTTCTGAAGTTTTTGGCAAAAAACTGAAACGTCGACTTGCAGGGTTGACAGGGTTGTTAATTGGGCATGCCATATAGTGACTTAGTGTTGATGTCAATAGGATGATTGGGTAGGTATGGTGGTTGGATCGGAAAATGTTGTGCTAACACGTGATAGGTCATACAAATTGAGTTGGTGGAATTTCATTGGTTGAATCTTAAGTTTGGGTTGGACCAATCGAGAGCTGCCACATGGCCCAATGGGAGGGCACCACGTGGCCCTCAGAATTTGTGCCAAATTTTTCTTTGGTCCAACGGCCTCGAGGGAGTTCAACCCCATAATCTCACTGCAAAAAGCCAAGTGTTTTACCATTGGACCGAATATGTTACTTGTTATATATCTATGGAAGAATTATATTTAAATTACGTGGTTTTTGGTGTTCGGGGAGGCGGCGGGGTACATGGCCCTAGCCTTGGGTCATATCACATATCACATGCCAGTGGATAAAGTGAAAAGGGTGGGGCATTTATCCTTGCCCTCGATTAATATTTAATACCACATAATCATGGCATGATAGAAGTGGAGGGGGCGAGGTAGTAATCCCTGGCCCCAGGTCCTATTTTAAACCCACATGACTGATAGCGAGGGTGTGAGAGGAGGAGGGCTACACATGGCCCAGCACATGACCACATGGCACACATATGACCTGGAGCAACGGATCCAGCGGGTGCGTGGCCTCTGGCTCGTGCCCCTAGCCACATGGAACCATACGATCGAAATCAAAGGGAGGAGTTTGGGTGTAGGTGCCTGGTTAATGTTCCTACAAAATTCACAAATTTTGGTGGAATTTCTGTTGTGCCTACGCAAAATTTTTGCCTCGCGGTTCTACCAAAATAGGAAAACATTGTCAGTTTTGTAAATTTTGTGAATTTGTAGGACATATAACAGAGAAATGGAGAAGGAGGCATAATTTGGCCTTTTCAAAGCCTTTTTGAGCCCAAGAAGAGCCTACACAGGGGTTTTTTTGGTGTTATCGACACAAACATAACATTTAATTTTTGTGACTTGAGCATTGTATGTTGATGTAATTTACATTTTGAGCATATAATATAAATGGCCAACATTGGAAGTTGAACCTAGATATGTAGCCGAGGAGGGGTGAACTTCATCATCTAATTGATGTTTTATGATGTTGGACGTTGTCTATTTTTATTTGGTTATATCTACTAAATTTAACTAAAATCAATAAGTTTATGCACTTTTACAAATTGATCTATTGCCCACAAGAAATAAACTAGCTTGCAATTTTTTTCAAGAAACCTGCAATTTTTAATTTCAGATCAACAACATAGAAATCAATGCACATCATCAATAATTTTTTTGTGCTTACATTGAAATTAATGCATAATTTTGATCTAATTACCTTGAAATTAATGTACACCATAAATCTAGTTATACCAAATAAGAAATAAATATCTTCACTGAAATGAATGCATCTAGTGCAAGCAATCAAATATGATGAGAAATAGGCATCTACACTGAAATAAATGGATCTAATGCAAGTAATCGAATAGGATAAAAAATCAACATCTACACTTAAATTAATGCATCTAATGCAAGCAATCAAATAGGATTAGAAATCAACATCTACACTAAAATCAATGCATCTATTTCTAGCAATGAAATAGGATTAGGAATCAGCATCTACACTAAAATCAATACATATAATGCAATAAATCAAACAGGAATACAAATTAACATCTAGGGTAATGAAATCAATGCATCTAATGCACACAATCAAATAGAATAAAAAATCAACATCCACATAGAAATCAATGCATCGAATGCAAGAAATCAAATAGGATTAGAAACCAACATCAACACTGAAATCAATGCATCTAGTGCAAACAATTTTCTTCCTTTTCTCTCCCCCCTCCATCTATATTTATATCTCCCTCCATCCCTCCTTCTTTATCTCTCTATCTCACCCCCAAAAACACACACTCTCTCTATTCATATATATCTATCTCTCCCACCCTCCCTCTCTCTATTTCTCTCTTCTTCTCTCTCTCTCCCCCTTCCATCTATATATCTATCTCCTTCTGTCTCTCCTTCTTCACCTCTCTCTATGACCCCACAAACATACACATTGTTTATCCATATTTATCTATATCTCCCTCCCTCTTCCTCTTCCTATCCTTCTCTCTCTCTTCCCTTTCTTCCCCCCCTCTCTATCTCGTCCCCTTCTCTCACTCTGCCTCCCATTCTATCACACTTCCATCCTACTCTCTCTCTCTCTCTCTCTCTCTCTCTCCCTCTTCACTCCTTCCTCCTCCTCCTCCCTCTCTCCCCCCGTCCAACTCCATCTCTCTCACTCCCTCCCTCTCAAGTCCTCTTTCTCTTCCTTCATCTCTCTCTCTCTCTCTACATTCTCCAACTATGTCAATGTCTCTCTCCCTCTCTCATTCTCTCTCCCCCTTCTCTCCATCTCTCATTTTTTGTCTTTCTATTTCACACGCAAACATAGACACTCTCTCTCCATATCTCCCTTATGACTTTCCCCCTCTCTCTCCACCTTTCTCTCTCTATATGTCTTTCTTCTTCTCTCTTCCCCC
>APFE030210355.1:69406-103864 GCA_000404065.3 Pinus taeda
ATATTAGATTTAATAAGTCTTCTACATGACATGATAACACAAATTATAATAAAATTTGGAATTTTAATGTGGTATTTAAAGTTTAATTTTAATTTTGAATTTAATGTGGTAAAAACTTTTGTGGAAGGTAAATTTATGACCATTCAAATTCAAGGTATATGATAAGGTATATTTTGAACACAGACATACATACTTACACCTTTCCCCCATACTAAGTTGTAGAAGGCATCTCTCGACACAATAACATAAAAAGTTCCTAATGTCGTTCATAACCTAGATCCAGTTGTTTTCTCATTTTTATTAAAATAATATCATATCAACTTGGTTAAATTATTAATGGATTCAATTTTAAATTTTTATTGATTCTGAAATCTAAATTATGGGATTATGGGATTCACATAAGGAATTGAAAATTGTTTTACAAAGGCTTGATTGAGCCCCTGGTTAACCATGTAAATGGCTTGATCGAGGGTTTAGGAGACCCTCAATCAAGGTATTTTAATTTAAAATTCAAGCTTTTGATCGAGAATTTTAAGTGCTCAATCGAGTTTCCGAGGTCCTAAAAACCACAATTTTAACACCCCTTTTGCAATTTTTTCTACAACACCACTTTGTACCCTTGCAGACACGAGGATTTTTTTTCCTTAGGTGGCAGAGTTGATCATATTGGAGTCATGAAGGAATCCTATATCCAATGGCGTATGAGTTTTCCATTTTCAAATTCATATGATATTGTTCATTTAATTTACTTCAAACATAATGCTTGAATTTTTTTTGGACAATTCTAAAGAGGCCAAATAAAAAATCAATAAAATAAAATATATACAATGATTTTTTTTTTTAAAATACCACTATCTTCGTTATCGATTCCTCTTCAAAAGGATACTCTTAGTTTTTTAAATGATTTAAATAGTTGAAAAAATCTTATGTTAACACATGAGTTTGCAAAATGCAATTGAAATACTACTTCATCAACTTCGAAAAATAATAAAAAATATAATTTTGCATAGAAAAAATAATTTAATATGAAAAAATTAGTTCTCTCCATGTATATCATTCTTATATACATACTTACACATTTGATACTAAGTGATTCTATGTGAACACATGCATATCTTTTAAGGTGCAAAAATTTGCAAGGACAAGTATTGCATTTAATGGAAAATTGAGAGATTATACAAAACTAAATTTTTTTACAAAAATTATTATTAGGACAATAACATAATTCTACACATTTTATTTTTACTCCGAATCAAAATTCATAATTCTTATATGAATATTGAGGGCTTCAATTCAATAAAAGAGGAACCATTTGAAATTTCATCGCCACATTTGGCCCAAAAGTAAAACCCAGCTTCATGCATTTACTATTGTATTTGCCATATAACTTAGCACTAGTGCATTTGTTCAATTTATAATGTACATGTGAATTGTAACATGTATTGTGTTTTTTTTAATGCTCAGGTTATTAGACATTGACATCATTCCTTGTTCGCATCTTTGTTCACATCTTTGCATGTACATTTATTCCCATCTATGTAAGAATATAGATGTAATTTCAAACCAATGATATTGATGATGGAAACATCACACAAAATGTGGAGTGGAGGCTGAGTGTGATTAAGCTATTCATTCCTACCACCATGATTAAAACCTAATAGAGGGGAATCTATGTTACATTGAAAATATATACGAGATCATGCAGGTGGCCTTGTCGTCTTTTCGATATGATTTTCTAGTTATAGTTGGTAGAATACCTTTGACTAGAGAATGTAAATGAAGGTCAAGATAGTGGCTAATATATATTCAGTCTAAAAAAATGTGGGTTGAAACTAAGGAGATTTATGTCTTCTGAAAACACTACAACGAAGTGCTATTTTACACAAATGTGTTGGATGGGGATTGGTGGTTCATAGTAAAACATGACCCAGGATGAAAACATTTCTTTAAAGAAAATAATGTTATAATTCCAAGCAAGAAAGATAATCATGTTGATGAAAAATAAGAGTGAAGTGTAAATGTTTTGTTTAACATTGGAAGATAATAGTTTGTGATTTTCATTTTTTAGTTGAGATATTTCTATTAATCTTAAAGATAAAAACAATGATTACATTTTATTAAAAACCTATTCACCTAAATATTACCATATTTATTGCCAGTATGTATATCCCCAAACAAATAGTTAATTGTCAAAATAATCTAGGAAACCAAAACTTGAAAGGAAAACTATACTAGAAGATGCACAAAATCAAAATACACATGACAACCATTAAGCATAAGAGGAGTTGACTCGAGCATCATGATTACAACCAAAGCCTAGAGATGGAAGAGTTATAAAGTCACAGCGAACATGTTTTTCCATATGGGCCATCCTTCCTTCAAAGCAGTATGGCTTCTCTTATATGTGTTGCTGCCTTCTTTGAATGTTGGCCAAGAAATATTGAATTTGCCACTGATTGTGTTGTAGATCATTCATGAAGATGGTGATCACATTTTGATCATCATGTTGATCCTTGATGAGCTATTCCAAAGAGTGAGTTACATGAAAAATATGGCTATCAAGAGTCTCCAGAGAAGGGGCTTGAACTTCACTACCAGGTGGCTAGGGTCGGTGTGGGTTAACTATCTCATATTGTTTTAGGTCTCCCATCCTGTGACTTTCATGCTGGCCATGCTCCCCCACTCCCCTTCTCACCCACTCACGATAATATGGCATCTATACCTTATCAATAACAAAAATAACCCAACTGATAGCTCTTTTGATAACAATCCATTGAATAGTAGTTGAAACAAATCCCCAAACCCTTACATTCTAGTGCTCGCACGATGAGAATTTTTGGTTGGAACGATCCAAGATAATTAACTAGCATTAGAAGAAAGGGACAAGATGTTGAAAATTGTAAATAGGTTAGGTCTTCATAATGACCTAATTGTAATCATGGCATTGTATATTATTTATAAACAAAGAAAAAAAAAAAGAAGAGAAATTAAATTTTTATTTTGGAGTATGGCTTTTGTACTCAAGTTTGAGTCAAAAGCATGTTCTTTGTGCTTTTAGAATTTGTAGGTCTTTCTAGGTCTTTCTATGATAAATAATATTATTGGTTATGTATCATAGTCCCATTTGGACTCATTGTAAGAAAGAAAAATATTTATTTTGTCAAGTAAAAGCCACTTATGAGACCAAGACCAAGTGTTCCCAAGGTGAAGATCAACTCATCCTTAAGGGAGCACTGCTACATTTGGGTGGAAATTGTGATGATGAAATCTGACAAAATGGATAATATCATAAAAAGTGTCGAAAATTAAATGATTTTTTTTTTTGTCTTTTCTAAAATATCGACTACCATTGAATATACGATCAAGGTTCTTCACCCATCGAACATTCGACGGAATGACCTATTCTATTGATTATCATATGTTTTCCTATAATCTCAACTGTCGTCAAATAACTGACGGTAGTGCTTTTACCATCAGATATCCGATGCTATATCCAATATGAATGTATTTTCCAATTTCCTACAAATGGTAAATAACCATTGCATAACAGTCAATTCCACCATTAATGGATTTTTGAGCTGACAACATCTAATATGAGACCGCTTTTGATCAGTTTGACTAATTAAATAAATATAAAATTAATATTATAATTAACCTAATATATATATATATATATATATAATACTAAATATATATGATTATAATATAAATTATATATATAAGGTTATTAAATATATTATTATAATTATAATAAATATAAATATACATGTGTGTGTGTGTGGAGGCCTCTAACATCATATACTTTGACATACATACACATACATACATACATATATATATATATATATTATATATATATAATAAATATATTATATTATATATAGTTTTGATTGTTTTGAAAGGTTGTAGGCTTATTTTGAGGTTATTTTTCGAACAAAATCATCACTAAAAGTTTGGTGGCAAAAAAAGTCACCTAAAATTCCTCAAGGAGACCAAGGATAAGTGGGATAGGCATCGAGGTCTTTTGAGGATGGAAAATGTTATTTCCCTTGTAGATATTGCAGGGGCTTGAGGCCAAGGAGAACTATAATAACATTAGCTAAGAATAATTGTAGAGACTATGGACACGCTAAATGTCGACATTAATATCATCCATTTGTAAGTTATTTATGATATGTATTTGTATTGTAAATTGTATTATCTTTCTATTGTAAATGTATTTTATAATATTCTTTTGGGAGGTGTTTGAACTATGTTGTCATCTTGATGTGGACTAGAAAAATTATTTGATTATTTTCATTAGGGTCGATTAAGGGGTTAGGTTGAGTTACAAGTTAATTAATTTACATGCTTAGGGATAAGGGGCTACTGTTTAAGGGTTAGGGGTTAAGGGATTAGGGGTTAGGGGTTTAAGGACTTAGGGGAATGGGGTTAAGGTGTTATGGGGTTAATTTAGATATAGAGGATTTAGAGGTTAATAATGGGTTTTTATGGAGAATTATTAATATGATTTCAAAGTATATTATGCAAAATATGAAATTACAATGATGAATGAAAAATAAGAACAATATGTATTTTATTATGGTCATGATTATATATCTCAGAAAGTGTCTCACTTTGGAAAAACTAGTCTCCTATGTTTGTGCCTTGAACAAATTTGTCTCTTATGGATTGACAATGGTGCTATCCTTCTCTTTAACACCTTGGCTCCCCTTGGGGCATCGCGAGCTCCCACGCCAGGACGTTCACTCGGTAGGGGCGCCCGTGCGACGAGTTGGTGGGTCGACCTGACTTGGCAAGGGGCTTCGCATAAAAGAGGTAACATCGGCCAATGATTTCCCATGAACAAAGTTCCCACCAAGGGGTCTCATAATGATTTTTAGAAAATTGACTAAAGTAATGGTTGGGTATTAAAATTCGGTTTATAATTGATTGATTATACAACATGGTTCTAACAAATTATAATATTTTGTTGTAAATGATTAGAGAACAAAGGTGGGGTGCCCAGGCACCCATGGGGGCATCACATGCTGGGCACGTCAGGGAATCCGACGCTTATGGGGGAATCACGTGCTGGGTATGCCAGGGTGTCCAACGCCCATGGGGGTGTTGCATGTTGGGCATGCCCGGGCATGCATGCAACAAGTTGGTAGGTCAACTCGACTTGGAAAGGGGTGACCGCACAAAAAATTAATTTCAAACCATGACCGGCCATGAAAAAAGTTCCCACAAGGGGGTCTCATAAATATATTTTTTAGAAAATTTAGTAAATAACATGTAGGTGTTAAAATTTGGTTTATAATTGAATATTGATTGTGCAGCATGGAAATAACAAATGATAATATTTTATTTTCATTGATGATAAAATGATTTTTGTTCACAGATTTTCACAATAGGGTGAATGCCCTCACCCTAGGTGTGCTCACACGAAGTCGGTGTGCCATGGCCCCCATGGGAGTGTCATGTTCTAGGAACGCTAGGGCACCCAACACCAATGGGGGAATCACCTGTTGGGCATGCTAGTGTGCCTTCCCAATAGGGGCACCTGTGTGATGAATTGGTGGGTCGGCTTGACTTGGCAAGGGTCGCCCATATAAATGAAGTAAGGTTAGCCCATGACTCCCCATAAACAAAGTTCCCACCAAGGGTTTTCATAATGATTTTTAGAAAATTCACTAAAGTAATGTTTGGGTGTTAAAAGTTGGTTCACGATTGATTTATTATGCAACATGGTACTAACAAATTATAATATTTTGTTGTCATTGATGAGCGAACGAAGGTGGGGTGCCTAGGTGCCCATGGAAGCGTCTCTTGTTGGGCACGATAGGAAACCCACCTGGCAGGGGCACTCGTGTGATGAGTTGGTGGGTCAGCCTAACTTGGCAATGAGCACTTGCACAAAAGAAGTAATGCTGATAAATGAATTCCCATGAACAAAGTTGTCACAAGGGGGTCTCATAAATACGATTTTTAGAAAATTAAGTAAATTAATGTTTAAGTGTTAAAAGTTGGTTTATAATTGAATATTGATCATGCAACATGGAAATGAAAAATAATAATAATTTGTTTTCATTGATGAGAAAATGATTTGTGTTCACTGATTTGCATAACAGGGAAAACACATGTGCCCTGGGTGCTCCTGCATGAAGGTATGGCACCCGAGCACCCTTGGGGGTGTCACATGGTGGGCATGCCAAGGCACCTAACACCCATGGGGGCATTGTGTGATGGGCACGCTAGGGTTCCTATGTGAAAAGTTAGTGGATCGGTCCAACTTGGGAAGGGCCATCTGCATAAGAGAAGTAAGGTTGACCATACTGCCCATGAATAAAGTTCCCACTAAGGGGTCTCATAATGACTTTTAAAGAATTCACTAAAGTAATGCTTGGGTGTTAAAATTCAGTTTATAATTGATTTATTATGTAACATGGTACTAACATATTATAATATTTTGTTGTCATTGATGAGAAAACGAAGGTAGGGTGCCCAAGCGCCCATGGGGCATTGCGTGTTGGGCATGCTAGGGCACCCGCCCGGCAGGGGCACCTGTGTGTTGAGTTAGTCGATTGACCCAACTTGGAAATGGGTGCCAACAAAAAAGAAATAATTCAACACATTAATTCCCATGAATAGATTTCCCACAAGGGAGTCTCATAAATATGATTTTTAGAAAATTAAGTAAATTAATGTTTAGGTGTTAAAATTTGACTTATAATTGAATATTGATCATGCAACCTGGAAATGACAAATGATAAAATTTTTCTTTTGATCCCAATTTAAATAGGAATGAAAATAATTACAAATATAACCATAAATACTGAGATGTAGCATAAATAACACTTCCTTTCATTAATATCAAATAATGAAATATGCTTACAAACATAATGGAAATGAGACTAGCTCGGACGATGGTAGCTTATCTCTGAGAAGAAATGTGGTGGCTACCTGCCTCTGAACTAAGTTACAATGAGGCTCAAGGGCCTTTTTATTATTAAACAATAAGAGAAAACCCTAAACAACAAAAACCCTAACCTGAAGAGATGTAACACCAAGAGTTTATGGGCCCCGTTGGGGTTAGTTGGATAGCCAACTTCCCAGGGTCGTAACTTGGTCATATTATATCCATTTGACGTGCATGACATCTCGTTGGAAATATATATCCAAGGAATAGAACTTAAAACATGATTTCAAAATAAATCACAAGGAATACTACCAAAACAACATCGTTTAGGGCCTCAAAATGACTTCGGAAGTTTAGAACCTAAAAAACTACCAAAAATAGTAAACTTTGCTACAATTAAGGAAACTGAAAAATTGAAAGAAACAATGGTGGGCGTCTAAGTGGAAGAGACAGATGGCCACCAATATCCACTTGGACCATTCCTCCCCCCTTAGGAAGTAATGGTCTCCATTGCGTAGAGTTCCTCCATGAGATGAGGAAACTTCTGTTGAACTTGGCCCCTAGTGAGCCATTTTTCTTGGTGCAGGAGTTAGCTGGCTATGAAAACTTGATACAGTTGGATCTTCTATTAGAGAGTGTTCTTAATCTATGTGTCAATGATCCAATCAGTTGCAACTTGTTCCATGCAGTCTGGATTTAATTCTATTGGTGTGGGTTGTTCTGCAATGCAGATGTGTCTAGTAATGGTGGAAAGTATGGCCGAAGGCGATCCACATTGAACACTGGGTGTAGGCCGAGGAATGGGGGAATGATGAGCTCAAAAGAATTATCTACCACAACCTTGGTGATGGTGTATGGCCCATACTGAAGCCAGCGAACCTTGCGGTGGGGCCCAACGAGGCGTTCCTTTTGTAAATGTAGCCAAACTTTGTCAGCCACCTGGAACTTGTGTGGCCCCTGATGCCGATCATGCCATTACCTGTACTTAGCATTAGCTTTGTCCAATATGTCATGGACCTGTTGGAGGATGTGTTGAATGTGCTCAATGAAGCTATTTACCTTGTCAGCTTCGGACAGGACATGAGTCGAATCTTCCTAAGTCACTGCAAATGGTATGGCCACATCAATGGGACATAGTGGATGGAATCCCAAGCCCACCAGAAAAGGGTTGTGGCTAGCCGAGTTGTGGAGAGCTCAGTGGTAGTTGTGATGGACATAGGGGAGGCTCTCATCCCATGTGGATGGATGCTTTGAGTTGTACATGTAAAGAATGTGTATGATCATCCTATTGACGACCTCTATCTGGCCATTAGTTTGGGGATGGAACGCTGTGGACTTAGTGAGATTGGTGTCCAACATCAACTAGAGAATGGACCAAAATGTATTGAGGAACCTTCTGTCCTGATCTGAGATGATAGACTCGCGGATCCAAAAGTGTACCCACACTCGTTCAAAGAAGAGTTTAGGAGTGGCTTCTGCTGTGATACTCTTCTTGCAAGCTGCCATAATGGCCATATTTGAGAATCTATCGACAACCACAAAAACACAGTCATTTCCATGCTTAGTAGAAGGAAGGAATGACATATAATCCATGGAGATGGATTCCCAAGGTCGACTAGGGGTAGGCAGCAGAGTATAGAGACCTTGCTTCTTGATGGTAGGTTTGGAAATGTTGTAGGCAGTGCAATATTTAATGTACTTCCTGGCATCCTATCGAAGATTCGACCAATAGAAATATTTCTGCAGTACTGCCACCATTTTCTCGACCCCGAAATACCTAGCAGTTCGACTGTAGTGCGCTTCCCAAATCATCTTCACACGCTCACTTGAAGGAACAGAAAGGTGTCCCAAGTGGCATAACAAAGCATCCTGGAGGTG
Organism: Pinus taeda; assembly: GCA_000404065.3. Classification (NCBI taxonomy): domain Eukaryota; kingdom Viridiplantae; phylum Streptophyta; class Pinopsida; order Pinales; family Pinaceae; genus Pinus; species Pinus taeda. The sequence goes on from APFE030210355.1 coordinate 78,186, forward strand.
AAAATCTGGAACTTTCTTACCCTTCAAGAGCGTATGTTATGTGTGGCCAAATTCTGGGTCGTTTTTGTAGAGAAGTGGCCAATTAGAACTCTCGTGCCCATAAGAGTTGAGCACGGTGGATAACACCATGATCGGTGGTTGGCTATGGTAGTATACAACATTAGTTGTGTTGCCCTTATTGTACTTGATATTCAAATGGAATTGTTGTAGGTATGTGGACCAATTCTGATGGCCATTATTCTGCAACTTCCCTTGCTTTTGTATGAACTGTAGGGGTTGGTGGTCTATCTAGATGACCATTTCCTTCCCCAAAATGTAATGCTTCCATTGTTAGTAGGCCTGCACAATGGAATACATCTCTTTGTCATAAGTGGGATACTTACGGACTATTATGAAAGTGGGTTTGGAAAAATTAAAAATTAAAATATCCATGTATAAAACATGTCTCCAAATGTTTAAAGCTCATTTGCACTCCAAGAGCAAAGAGAAAACAAAGCAAAGTGATTGTGGTGAGAAAATGAGAATTTGGGTGAAAATCGCTCCAAGTTGACTGGTGTGGTGCACTGGGTAGGAGGCACAGCGCGCTCACCAGGCGCTGTGTATTGGGCCACATTTTGTAGTGTAAAAAAGCACAGGCATGGCACATTGGGTTGGATGCGCGACACACTCAGCTAGAGAGCCCAAAAACTGCCAGAAATTGCTCCAATCGCCCAAAACGCATGGATTTGTCTTGACACAAGTAGGTAGAGCCTCCATCATTGTTTTTTATCCAAGTTTGATGCTTGTTTCGTGGTGCTTGCTTCATGGGGAATGTTTAAAGAATCAAACCCTACTTTTTTAACATTTTCAAAGATTGCTACTAGGGTTTTGTATTTGGTTGTTTTGCTACCAAGTATCCCCTCAACTCATCACAACCTTATTGCATATTTCCCTTGCTTTCATTATTCCCCAAATTCACATACCACTAATCCCAAGTTCCCTTTCCCAAAATCCCAAATGCACGAAACCCTGGTCTCATACTTAAAATCCCAAACCCTAGGCCCTCCTAAATCATTCCCTAATTCCCTATTTCTCTAAATTCCCCCTCCAGAGTTCCTCATTTCACTATTTTCCCCTGGTGGCAGAGATCAAACACATCATCAAAGACAGTTCAAGATAGTTTGACATATCAACACCTATTTCTCCAAAGCAGTTTGTCTACCAGTAGACATGGCATCTGATCTTTCATATGATTATGAAGAGGAGACCCAAAGTGACTCACCTATAGAGGGACATGCACCCAGGAGGCCTCATAGAGGTGGCAAACATATTAGAGAAGAACCAACCACCCTTGCTAAATTACAAGCCTGCCCTCTTGCCATCTCTTGTTTCCTACATCAGTCATGCTATGAGTTTTGTGAGAAGGTTGCTAGCATTTAGTTTCACCATGCGTTGGCCTGCTTATTTGTGTTGCATTTACATGACGACCAAGCTACTCTAGCTGGTGTCACTTTCACATTAACACCATAATCCATTTCAATAGCAACCGGCATTCCCAACATCGGAGAACTATGGAACAAGAGGCAACAAATTGACCAGAAACATTATGAACCGTACATCAAGCTCGGCTTTTCGAGACATCTCAAGAGAGTGTTTCCTTTTCGGTACCTCAAAGATGAATATGCTCCTTTAATGAAATTGATCATGAAGTATTTCAGTTGTGAGGGTCGGTTCTCCCATTTATATGCTTATCATATCAGGGTGCTCATGCATTTTACCAGGGTATAGATGATGAACATCCCTTCTTGTGTCGAAATATCGAAAGGATGACTACTCTAGTGCAACACAAAACTCCCCAACAGCAGTTCAACAATATTTACCATTTTTCTCTCATCAAGATTATGGTCATCCATCAGCTTGGCTTACAGGGTATCTCTTAGGAGGACTTCATTTCCCGTGAGTTTTTCACAGCTCCTCGGGGACCATCAGAGGCTTTGCATGAGACAGGTGGACCTTCTTATCAGCATGACGGTCATGAGACAGAGGTTTCCAGTATGCCGGTGTTTATTACTTATCAGAAGGGCACCAGGCATTTGTTCGTAGTAGCAAAGTGAGTGTTATCTCCACCTGGTGTGGAAGGGGCTTCTCTTTCGACATCAGCACCATAGGTTCATGACAAAGTCAAGAGGCCAATGTAGGATGAGGGGCCTTCAGGTGAGCGGGACTTTATTCTTATTGAGGATGATGATACAGACATGGGCCCGCAAAGCACAAGTCTTAAAGAGATCATCCAGGAGAAGTAGACAGACATCAAGGCCTTGTCCCTCAACTTGGAGAGGGCTAAGTGGATCATAAAATACTTGGAGTAGAGATATGAGTAGCTTGAAGATCAGCACACAGTCATGGAGTTACAAAACATTAAGGAGAACCGCCAAGCCCCCCAAAGAAGGAGGGTGGAGTTTACTTCACTCGAGTGGGAAATCAATGCCGATCAAGAGTCTTGGCTCGAGAGAGTAAATATCCACTTAGAGAGATTGTTGGAGAAGGCCAACAAGGAGAAAAACGTGTTGAGACATATGATTTTTCGCTTCATGGCGAGGAACAAAGTTTGCAAGGCGCGAATAAGGAGTTTAAAGGCAAAGTTGAAGAAGGCTTCAAAGAGGCAAAAGGAGAATGATTGACATCGGATTTTGGTTGAGGCTTCCTTGGCCCAACATAGCTCTTAATAGAGAAGGCTCTTTTTTCATTTTGACAAATTTTGGCACAAAAAACAGGAAATTCTACCTTATGCGCTGCGCCATGTGGTGCTCGATTTTCCTAGGAGGCTCCAAATTCGAAAAACACAACATTTTTGGATTTGGCATGAAAACTTATGCTTTCTTGTTCATGGCCAAGAAATTTGGGCAGGTTTTGAGCCCTCAAAAAGGTCAAAAACAGTCAAAAAATAACCTCACTGCCCCTATTTTGACACACATGAAACCGCCTTGAGAGATTTGATTTTTGACAGGGCAAATGAAGGCCAAATTAAAAAATTCCACTTGGGTTGAAAAGTAGACAGGCAGGCCTTTCCAACAAGGATACGTGGAGCTGATGTGGACATCGGGAAGGCCTCCACAAGTGGGTCCAAACAGGCGCGGTGCATAGAGGAAAAATTGCCATTTTGACCAAGTTTTGCTCTGTTTTTCGCCTAGTTTTGGCCAGTTTGATTTGTTTTTTTCACTTTCTTACTGTAAAATTATGATGTAATTTCATGTACATTGATGGATCATGATGTAAATATGTTGAATTTTCACTTGGATAGGTAGATTCATCAGTTAAATGGTTGTTTGAAATTGAATGACTTAGTTCCCTTGTTTCTAGATGCATGTTGTTTCATTGCCTCATTTCTAGTTCCTAGTTTAGAATCAGTTGAATTAGCTCCTAAACATGTGAGCTAAACCGCTAGAGGCAAGGATGAGCTATGCTTTGTCTATACTATATATTTTTTCAGTCACTGGCATGGTTGGACTCTTGAGAAAGCCTTGAGCTTCATTGTACACTCATATCAGCATTTTGGCTAAGGAATTGAGACTAGGGTTTGTAGCACTCTTTGGGATCCATGTGGCATTTTTTTTGGTACAATGCTCTCTTATGTCTTTGTGAATTTTCTCATGTGTTATATGTATCATTTCTATTTATCTCTTCTTAGTTAAACAAACAAGAGTGTAAGTAGAATACATTGAAAATGGCAGTGCTCTACTTGAAGTTTGCTTTAGTTTTTTGATGTTTTCCACTGTTTGGAGAGGATCCATGGTTTTTCTTGCCCTCTTCGACTCCTCCCCTATCTGAATCCATCCATATATTTTGATTTTGAATGCCAAATTCAGTTGCCTACCTTGCCCCATCGAGATCCTTGCAAGACTGTGCCTCATTCCCCGCACCAAAAATCTGCCTTCTCATCTGAGCCAACAACTCATCAATTCATTCGAAAACCTCTTGCACACAGATACCTAGCCTAAGATTAGAAGTTAAATCAGTCATCTCAAGCCTTTAGTGATTATAATTTGCTAATATTGACCCAGAGAGAGACCTCGTCTGACCTGGTAGGGCTAGCTACTAGGCTCAGCGTGGTTTGATGTTGGCCCTAGATCCTACCTTTTTAGCCAGAGATAAATCTAGGCTCTAACATAGTGGTGACCGTACTGGGGAATAAATTGATTGTTTGTTAGCATTCGTCATTTTTAATCTACAGACATAGCTTGAAGATTAGCCAGGTAGCCTTCGAAACGCTTTTGCTTTGCATTAGTGCAAGTAGATAAACGCTACTTCAGTCAATCTCCGGTCTAGTCTTATTAATGGAAAATATAACCTACAAACACCCTAGTACATTTGATGATTCTGAGTTTTTGGATGATAAGCTTAGGATTTGATAGGCTAAACAAGTTGTAAATTTCCATTTGATCTCTTGGAAATAATAGCACACTGGCTTCTAGAAGATATACCAGAGCCAATCCAGATCTAGATCATCCTCCTGTATACGAGAATCCCAATATTATTCCAAGAATCCTTCGTCAAGAGAGTTCTGTAATTCTCATGCTTAAATGTCGTTCATGTCCTGTGATTTTTTGAGTATCTTGAAGAGCTTGATTTTGATGAACAGTTTGATTTGTCATTGTTTGAAACCAAATCCGAAAGTGTTGTTGGTTCTACAGTCCCGAATCCAGAATTTCTTGTAGATCTAGAAACTGAAAGGGCTAATAAGTTGATTGATGATTATATCTTAAAGCAGCTCTAGACTGTAATTGTGGCTTCAAATATTGTTGATTTCCTAGAAACTGCATCTGCCACCCTTGGATCTTCCGCAATCGCATCCAGCTCAAGGATTCCTATCGAACCGCCTTTCATTCCCACCATCCCGTGCAGCCTATTATATCTAATCAAAGGTCTGCAGTAATATCACCTCTGTCGACTGCTTCTACTCCTCAAGTTTCCAAAATTTCTTCGCCTCCGCATACACCTCCTCATACACCCCATACATCAGCTGCAGCTACTCCCCCAACATCCCCAAGACCGAATCCACCAAGAGCAATGGCTGCTCATTTTGCACCCCTTGTGCTGCCTTAGAATTTGGATGATATGCCCATCAATTATCAAAGAAAAATTCCTTTATTTGATGGCACTCCTCACAGTGTTACAACTCAACAACATGTGGACAGAATGACAGATTTCTTCGACCTTCATGAAATTGATGCAGAAAATGTGACAATGAGACTATTTGTCCAAACATTTGGTGGTGAAGTAAGGAAATGGTTCCGAGCATTGCCAACTGCAAGTGTCACTACATTGGCCAATCTGCAAAGATAGTTCTTAGATCGCTGGGAAGTGAAGAAAAATCCTCTTCAGATCCTTTCTGAATATGAGCACATCAAGCGGAATGTTGGTGAGTCTATCCAAGACTATTGTATTCGTTTCAACTCTGTTTACAATGCAATTCCTGATCATATAAATCCACCTATGGGGTTGGCCTTGATTAAGTTTCCGGACGGTTTTTACATTGATATGGCTTACCAATTAAGAGAGAGAGATCCGGCTACCTTGGAAGATATGCAGAAGATTGCAGTCAGTGTTGAGGCAAATTTCCTTGCTAAGAGAGCTAGAGCAAGAGCTGAGAAGAAAGTGACAATAAAGGAATAAGATTCCTTGTCAAATCAAGTGCTTCGGAAGGTGGATAAAATGCTCGAGAGGATGAAAATTGACAATCTTGAACCCCAAGTTAGAAATCCTAACTTCCGTGTAGAGTAGCCGCCACAATATAGAATCAAACAAAGAGAGTAGTGAGCCCAAGATCAAGCAGTGCAACAGCCAGTGCAGACACCACTACAGTAGAACTTTGTACATGGTTTGGAATCAGATGAAGAAGAGAATGTGATTTTAGAAGAAAATCATTTCTTTATGCCCGATGATATGCCTATTTTCATCACTGAAGATGAGGAGTACTTCGAGAAATTAGCTGAACAAAGAGATGACAATTTCATTTCGGCAAATGAAACTGTTCTTGAGGAAGAGTCCGATGAGTACCAAAGAGGATACATGAATGCTTTGTCAGCTCAGCAACGACAATATTCACTCCGAAGTAGAGATGTGCCCGTGAATCCAATTCAGTAAAGGAAGGAGGCGGCAGTGTCAAAGAATGATCCTCCTAATGTGTAGAAAAAAGGAAAAGAGACAGCTGATCCTACCACCAATAAAATGCCATCAGTAAATGAGAGATCCAATCAGCCAAGTGGGTCAAAGGATAAACCTAAAAAGAATGATGTTCCAGCAAAAGAGGTAGAAACAGTTTCAGTTTTTAACTTAGAAAATGTAATCGCTAAGTTAAAAATATCTATTCCTTTGACCGAGTTGATGAAGAACAACAATTATAAAGGTCAGGTGTCCAAAATTTTGAATTTAGACCCATCATAAGATATGGTGAATGTGGAGGATGATAGTCCCAAGTTGATTTTTGGGCCAGCATTGGAAGTTCAGTCTCAAGATAGTGATGTAGCTCCTTTCTACATCAGTATCAAGGTGCATGACTTTGTGTTGCATAATGTTATGTTTGATTCTTGAACCTCTCATAATATCATGCCTAAGGCCATCATGGAGAAATTGGGATTGGACATTATGAGAAAATATCATGACCTTTACTCTTTTGATTCCGGGAGAGTAAGGTACATTGGTCTTATCAAGGATTTGGTGGTCAGTTTGGATCAGATTCCGGCCAAAAATGTTTTGATGGATGTAGTCATAGCAGATATACCTCCCAGATTTGGCATGCTTCTTTCTAGGTATTGGGGAGCAAAGATTAAAGACAATGCAACTTGATTTATCCTATGCTACCATTCCCATGTTCGGCCAGATGAGGAAACTATACCGGGAACAAAAGATGAAATACATGATCACTAGCAAGGAGAAACCGGTAAATCATCCCATCAACTATGTACATACTGATTTAGAATCTTTTTTTTTGTATTCAGATAGCTTTAATGATGTAAATAGTCAAGTAGTTGAGGTAGAAGACATCCCTGAGATATCTGAAAATTTCAGAGAAGTGTTGAAGCAAGAAAGGCAAGCCACTGAGCAATCAACCATCCAAAAACAACAACACAGTGATGGGCAGCAAAGAAGAAAAACATATCAAACTGAATTTCAACACTTGGAAGAGGATGAAATAGGCCTATGGATCATGGATTTTGATGGTGTGGTAGGAAGGGAAGGTGTCGAAATTGGCATTTGGATACGCAACCCTTTTTTCGCCCCAAACAAAGTGCCAAGCAATGTAAGGGTCTGCTTTTATAAACTAGCTTTTGATTGTTCAAATAATGAGGCTGAGTATGAAGCTTTAATTGCTGGTTTAAAAATTCTTAGAAATTTGAATGCCAAAAGGATTTTAGTGTATGGTGACTCCGAACTGGTTATCAAGCAAGTAAAATGGGAATACCAAGCAAAACATCCCAGGATGCGAGCTTACCGAAATGCAGTGCTTGATATTTTGAGAGTATTTTCATATTATACTTTAACTTGTGTTCCTCGTGCTCAGAATATCATTGCCGATTCACTTGCAACAACAACAAGTAATCTGAAAGTTCCAATGAGCTCAAACAACAAGTTTGAGATTCATGCAAAACACTACCTAGTTGTCTCGAACAATCAAAGGTATTGGCAAGTGTTTCAAGATGACGATGAAATCGACGAATTTCTGCAAAACAAAGGTAAATTCAAAGACACTTCTATTGATGTGGAATATGATGATGGTGATGCAGATATAGAGGTCAATCAGATGGAATTTTTGCAGCTCAAAGACAACATCATTCCTAAACGTCTAATCCCTTTAGAGGAGCTGTTCGATCATGATGATGTGGCATGAAAACCAAGCTTGCTACCAACTGAAAAAGGATTGGAGGATGTAAACATTAGATCAGCTGAAAATCTGAAGATGGTAAAATTGTCAAAAGCATTGCCTCCACAGGTAAAGGCCAAGTATATTAGCTTGTTATCTTCTTTCATTGATGTTTTTGCATGGGATTATTTAGATTTGAAGTCATATGATACAAGTATCATTCAACATGTCATCCCGCTCACGCCTGATCAAAAGCCATTTCGTCAAAAGCTAAGGAGAATAAATCCAAAGTTGCCGCCCTTGATTGAGAAGGAAGTGAACCAATTGTATAAAGCCGGTATCATAGTCCCCATAAGGTTTTCAGCTTGGATTTCAAACTTGGTGCCTGTACGCAAGAAGACAGGTGAGATTCGACTATGTATTGATTTTAGAAATCTGAGCAAAGTTTCTTTGAAGGACAACTATTCATTGCCCAAGATGGATCATATACTTCAGCGAGTAGTTGGAGCATCTAGGATGTCACTACTTGATGGTTATTCAGGTTATAACCAAATTCTGGTCCATGAGGATGATGGAGACAAAACAACATTCACCACTCCGTGGGGAACCTTTCACTATGCAAAGATGCCTTTTGGATTGAAAAATACTGGTGCAACCTTTCAACGGGCGATGGATATCTCATTTGCCAATGAAAAAGATGTTTTCCTAGTTATTTATCTTGATGACTTAACTATTTTCTCTAATTCAGATGAAGATCACCTATATCATTTGAAGATTGTGTTTCAACGGTGTAGGAAATATGGCATCTCGCTTAATCCGAAGAAATGTTTGTCTTCCATGGATGAAGGAAAACTTCTTGGGCACATCATCTCAAAGGAGGGCATCTGCTTTGATCCAGCTCAGGTGGAGGCCATTCAAAAGATTGATTTTCCACGAAGTAAGAAAGAAATCCAATCCTTCAATGGTAAGATCAAATTTCTACGTGCTTTGTGCCCAATCTTGCAGAACACTTAAGAGAGATCACAAATATGCTCAAAAAGGATAATGCAGTAAGGTGGACGGAGGAAGCAGTTAAATATTTCAATTTAGTTCAATTTTCTCTTTCTTCAGCTCCGGTTTTGATCAGCCCGGACTATACTTAGGATTTTATTCTGTTTTCATTTGCCTCGGGTCATACTATGGCAGTGGTCTTGATGCAAAAAAGAGACCAGCTTGAGAAGCCAATCACTTTTTTTAGTAGAACCATAAGAGATGCGGCATTGAAATATAATATTATTGAAAAACAGGCCCTTGCTTTGTTAAAGGCATTGAAGGAATTTTGGGTTTATATTTTGCATTCTCACATCCTTATGTCCCAAACACTGTTGTTAAGGATGTCCTAGTGCAAACAGATCCGAAGGGAAGAAGAGGCAAATGGATTACTCCCTTGTTGGAGTATGACGTAGAAATCAAACTGACGAAGCTCATTAAAGGCCAAGGGCTGGCTAAACTGATGGCTGAGTCAAATTTTCACATCCTAGACATCAATCTAATTGCTGCTATGTCCGAGGAAAATGAAGAGAATCTACCTGTACAGGTATAAAAAATGTTCCTCCTTTCTCCTTGGTATTCCGACATTGTTTATGTACTCCAAAACTTGTCATCGCCACATGGAATGGCTAGAAACAAAAGTAGGACATTGAAATTGAAAGCTGCAAAATTTTGTATCATGAATGGTGCACTTTATTGGAAAGACCCCACTGGTGTCTTGCTAAATTGTTTAGTGGAAGAAGAAGCAAAACAGGGGATGGAGGAGTTTCACAAAGGAGATTGCAGAGGCCTCTTTTCTGGAAGACAACAGCCAATAAAATCTTGAGAGTCGGGTATTATTGGCAAACTCTTTTTTCTGATGTGTACAAAACAGTGGCCTGCTGCCATGAATGTTAGATTTTCCAAGGTAAGAGGAAGTTGCAGCCTTTACCACTCAAGCTTATTGAAGTTAGTGCTCCATTTCAACAGTGGGGTTTGGAGTTCATCAGTGAAATTCATCCTTCTTCCTCATCACACCATAAGTGGATCCTCACAGTGATGGATTATTTCACCAAATGGATTGAGGTAGTTCCTACAAGGCAGGCCACCGATTCGGTAATTGTCTCCTTTCTTGAAAACAACATTTTGTCTCGTTTTGGCTATCCCCATAAGTTGATCACTGACAATGCAACAACCTTCAAATCGAAAAGAATGATTGATTTTTGTCATAAGTATCAAATCACTTTGGGGCATTCGATTGCCTATTATTCATAGGGCAATGGATTGGCCGAATCCTCAAATAAATCTCTTGTCAACATTATCAAAAAGCTGCTGGAAATTAACAATAAAGGTTGGCACAAAAAGCTGGTCAATGCACTTTGGGCAGACAGGGTAAGTCACAAGAAATCTATAGGCATGTCTCCTTTTGAGCTTGTGTACAGTGTGGACACAATTTTCCACACCTCTTTGGTAGTCCCGGTGGTCAAACTTCTACAAGAATCGAACAACGAAGATGATGGCTTGCAACGGAGGATCAATCAAATGATTCACTTGCAGTAGACTAGGGAGGAGGTATTTCAAAATGATTTCAAGTTGCAAGAAAGAATCAAGAGAATATATGACCGAAAAGCCAAGGTGGAAAGTTTTGAGATCAGAGACATAGTGCTGAAATGGGATGCAAGGAATAAGGAGAAAGGTAAACATGGAAAATTTGAAAATATGTGGAAAGGACCGTACAAGATTGCTGCATATTGGGGCCAGAATGCTTTCCTGTTGCAAGAGCTGAATGGTGAAGATTATCCAGGAGGAGTGGTCAATGGTCAGCTCCTCAAGTGGTATTATTTATGAGATGTTTTCTGCTGTCCTGTTCATCATTTTATATACCAGTGCGTTTTAATTCCATTGCAAGTATGTACTATTTTCAATCTTCAGCTTGGGGCCCGTGGTGAAGGCTATAAAGCTAGATTTTGATTTCAGTTTTGGTTTGGTTCATTAGAGTCAGGTATGTCAGTCAATTTCAGCCTTGAGGATGAGTCAATTTTGAGTCAAGTTCAGTCCTGAAACTGAGTCTTTGAGTCCAGTGTTCAGTTTTGATTTGTCATCGAAGTTATTGACTCCATAGCCCAATGGATGAAGGCACTATCAGCTTTCCCAGAGATCTGTAGTTCTTGGCACCTCCAAGGAGCCACCATCCCCATTGGAGTCAATGTTAGTGTCAGTATCTTCATCCTTCCATTAGAGATCAAATCCTCTTGTTGCATTTCATATCAGGTGTCCCGCCTAGTCTTTTCGCATTCCATTTGGTGCATGGATCATCTGACGGTAGTGGCTTTCCTACAGTTTCCCTCATTTTCATTTACCTACTATTCATGTTTGATCATTAAAAAGCATATACAATCACCTTTTTTATCTTTAAGATTGCAAAGGTCCATTTAGGGTTACATGGTCTTTTAGGTCTAGGGTTTCATTAGGCTTTTGTCAAAAATGTTTCAAAGCACCCAATAACCCCCAGCAGGCACATGAGGAGTTTCAGCATCAATAAAATTCATCACCAAGTGTTTGAAAATGTGTTTTCCTCAAAACTCTGTTTTGAGGAAAAAAAACAGAGTATTTATCTTTTATTGTACAAAAATCATGAAATTTTGTTCTCTTCATTGTATGTCACTCCATCCGCAACCCTGGTTTCTTTCCTTAGCCCCAGTAGCTCCAACACCTGCAAAACAAGCAGAGCTCAGGTCATTTAATTCTTCACAAAGTTCAAATGAAGTGAAAAAGTCCAAAAAATAGAGTATGAAAATAAATTCATTTGCAAAACATTATGAAAGTGGGTTTGGCAAAATTAAAATTTAAAAGCTCCATGTATAAAACATGTCTCCAAATTTCTAAAGCTCATTTGCACTCCAAGAGCAAAGAGAAAACAAAGCAAAGTGATTGTGGTGAGCAAGTGAGAATTTTGGGTGAAAATTGCTCCAAGTTGACCGGCGCGACGCACTGGGCAGGAGGCACCGCGCACTCACCAGGTGTGGCGCATTGGGCCGCATTTTATAGTGTAAAAAAACACGGGTGCGGCGCATATGCTGGGCGTGGTGCATTGGGTTGGATGCGCGGCGCACTCATCAGAGAGCCCAAAAACTGCCAGAACTTGCTCCATTCGCCCAAAACACACGGGTTTGTCTTGGTACAAGTCGGTAGAGCCTCCATCATTGTTTTTTATCCAAGTTTGATGCTTGTTTCGTGGTGCTTGCTTCATGGAGAATTTTTAAAGAATCAAACCCTAATTTTTTAACATTTTCAAAGATTGCTACTAGGGTTTTGTATTTGGCTGTTTTGCTACCAAGTATCCCCTCACCTCATCACTCCCTCATTGCATATTTTCGTTGCTTTCCTTATTCCCCAAATTCACATACCCCTATTCCCAAATTCCCTTTCCCAAAATCGAAAATGCACCAAACCCTACTCTCATACTTAAAATCCCAAACTCTAGCCCCTCCTAAATCATTCCCTAATTCCCTATTTCTCTAAATTCCCCCTCCACAGTCCCTCATTTCACTATTTTCCCTTGGTGGCAGAGGTCAAACACATCATCAAAGACAGTTCAAGACAGTTTGACATATTAGCACCTACTTCTCCAAAACAGTTTGTCTACCAGCAGACATGGCATCTGATCTTTCGTATGATTATGAAGAGGAGACCCCTAGTGACTCACCTACAGAGGGACATGCACCCAGGAGGCCTCATAGAGGTGGAAAACATATTAGAGAAGAACCAACCACCCTTGCTGAATTACAAGCCTTCCCTCTTTCCATCTCTTGTTTCCAACATCAATCATGCTATGAGTTTTGTGAGAAGGTTGCTAGCATTCGGTTTCACCATGAGTTGGCCCGCTTATTTGTGTTGCATTTACATGACAGCCAAGCTACTCTAGCTAGTGTCACTCTCACATTAACACTAGAATCCATTTCACTAGCAACCAACATTCCCAACATTGGAGAACAATGGAACAAGAGGCAGGAAATTGACCGGCAACATTATGAACCGTACATCATGCCCGACTTGTTGAGATAGCCCAAGAGAGTGTTTCCTTTTTGGTACCTCAAAGATGAATATGTTCCTTTAATGAAATTGATCATGAAGTATTTTAGCTGTGAGGGCCGGTTCTCCCGTTTATATGCTTATCATATCAGGCTACTCATGCATTTTACCAGGGTACGGATGATGAACATCCCTTACTTCATGTGCCGAAATATCGAAAGGATGACTACTCTAGTGCAACACAAAACTCCCCAGCAGCAGTTCAAAAATATTTACCATTTTTCTCTCATCAAGATTATGATCATCCATCAGCTTGGCTTATAGGGTATCTCTTGGGAGCACTTCATCTCCTGTGAGTTTTTCACAGCTCCTCGGGGACCATCAAAGGCTTTGCATGAGATAGGTGGACCTTCTTATCAGCATGAGGGTCATGAGACACAGGTTGCCAGTATGTCGATGTTTATTACTTATTAGAAGGGCACCAGGCAGTTGTTCGCAGTAGCAAAGTGAGTGTTATCTCCACCTGGTGTGGAAGGGCCCTCGCTTCCGACATCAGCACCACAGGTTCTTGACAAAGTCAAGAGGCCAATGTAGGGTGAGGGGACTTTAGGTGAGTGGGAATTTATTCTTATTGAGGATGATGATACGGACATGGGCCCGCAAAGCACAAGTCTCAAAGAGATCATCCAGGAGCAGCAGACAGAAATCAAGGCCTTGTCCCTCAACTTAGAGAGGTCTAAGTGGATCATAAAATACTTGGAGCAGAGGAATAAGCAGCTTGAAGATTAGGACACAATCATGGAGTTACAAAACATTAGGGAGAACTGCCAAGCTGCCCAAAGAAGGAGGGTGGAGTTTACTTCACTCGAGCGGGAGATCAATGCCGATTGGGAGTCTTGGCTTGAGAGAGTCACTATCCACTTAGAGAGATTGTTGGAGAAGGCCAACAAGGAGAAAAAATTGTTGAGACATGGTTTTTCACTACATGGCGAGGAACAAAGTTTGCAAGGCATGAATAAGGAGTTTAAAGGCAAAGTTGAAGAAGGCTTCAAAGAGGCAAAAGGAGCATGATCAACTTTAGATTTTGGCTAAGGCTTCTTTTGACCAACATAGCTCTTCATAGAGAAGGCTCAGCCCAAATTTCAATAAATTTGGGGCTTTTTTTGCATTTTGACAAATTTTGGCACAAAAAACAGGAAATTCTCGCCTATGCGTCGCACCATGTGGTGCTCGCTTTTGCTAGGATGCTCCAAATTCGAAAAACTCAGCATTTGTGGATTTGGCATGAAAAATTAGGCTTTCTTGTTCATGGCCAAGAAATTTGGGCAGGTTTTGAGCCCTCAAAAAGGTCAAAAACACTCAAAAAATGACCTCACTGCCCCTATTTTGACACACAGGAAGCAGTCGTGGGAGATTTTATTTTTGACAGGGAAAATGAAGGCCAAATTAACAAATTCCACTTGGGTTGGAAAGTAGACAGGCAGGCCTTTCCAACAAGCATAATTGGATCTTCTCTGGACACCGGGAAGGCCTCCAAAAGTGGGTCCAAACAGGTGTGCAACATAGAGAATCAGGCGCGGCGCATAGAGGAAAAATTGCCAGTTTGACCAAGTTTTGCTCTGTTTTTCGCCTAGTTTTGGCCAGTTTGATTTTTTTTTCACTTTCTTATTATCAAATTATGATGTAATTTCAAGTACATTGATGGATCATGATGTAAATATGTTGAATTTTCACTTGGATAGGTAGATTCATCAGTTAAAAGGTTGTTTGAAACTGAATGAATCAGTTCCCTTATTTCTAGAGGCATGTTGTTTCATTGCCTGATTTCTAGTTCCTAGTTTAGAAACAGTTGAATCAGCTCCTAAACATGTGAGCTGGACCCCTAGAGGCAAGGATGAGCTATGCTTTTTCTATATTATGTATTTTTCAGTGATCGGAATGGTTGGACTCTTGAGAAAGCCTTGAGCTTCATTGTACACTCATATTAGCATTTTGGCTAAGGAATTGAGACTAGGGTTTGCAACACTCTTTGGGATCCCTGTGGAATTTGTTTTGGTACAGTGATCTCTTATGTCTTTGTGAATTTATTTATGTGTTATATGTATAAGTTCTCTTTATTTCTTCTCAGCTAAACAAACAAGAGTGTAAGTAGAATACATTGAAAATTGCAGTGCTCTACTTGAAGTTTGCTTTAGTTTTTGATGTTTTTCACTGTTTGGAGAGGATCCATGGCTTTTATTTCCCTCTTCAACTCCTCCCCTATCTGAATCCATCCATCTCATTTGATTTAGAGTGCCAAATTCAGTTGCCTACCTTGCCCCATCGAGATCCCTGGAGGATTGTGCCTCATTCCCCGCACCCAAAATCTACCTTCTCATCTGAGCCAACAACTTATCAATTCATTTGAAAACCTCTTGCACACAGATTCATAGCCTAAGATCAGAAGTTAAATCAGTGATCTCAAGCCTTTAGTGATTATAATTTGCTGAGATTGACCTGGAGAGAGCCCTCTCCTGACCTGGTAGGGCTAGCTACTAGGCTGAGCGTGGTTTGATGTTGGCCCTAGATCCTACCTTTTCAGCCTGAGGTAAATCTAGGCTCTAACACCCGCCATTCATCAATAATTTATCTTAGATACTGAACCTGGGTCATGCCAAAAGTGCATTTCTCCAAATTGGCACACAGCTTGTGTTGGCACATTGTTTGGAGAACTGGTTGGATGTGGTGGAGGTGCTCTTCCCAACTCTGGCTGAAGATTAGGATGTCATCCATGTATACCACTACAAGTGAGTTGGTGAATGGATGTGACATGTCATCCATCAGCCTCATGAAGGTTGCAAGAGCATTTGTAAACCCGAAAGGAATAACAAACCATACAAAAAGGCCCTCCTTGGCTTTGAAGGCAATCTTCCACACATCAGAGCGTTCGATTGGTATGTTGTGATATCCAGACTTCAAGTTGATCTTGCTAAAATATTTTCCTCCCTTGAGTTGGTCCTGAAGGTCATCAATCCGTGGGATCGGGTACCTATTCCGGACAATGATCTTGTTCAGCGCCCAAAAGTCAATATAGAGTCTCCAAGTCCCATCCTTCTTCTATACCAACACAAAGAGGGCTCCTAGAGGGCAATGAACTCGGTTGAATATGACATTTATGCAATAGCTCCTGAATTTTCCTCTTGATTTCATTATTGTCCAGAATAGGGCATGGATATATTGGTTGATTGGGTAGCGACGCACCTGGGGTCAGATCGATGGATTGCTTGACCTGACAGTGCATAGGCACCCTTGTGGGGGAGGTGAAGATGTCCTCGTACTCCTCCATGGCCTTGTCCATCTTTTGTTGTCATGTGGAGGGGCCCTATTTGGAGGTCGTGGTGACTATCTTCTTCTTTCCTTGAGGGTGTATTATCAGGAAAACAAATTTCCTGGTTGTTGAAATGAGCTTACTGCATTGTTTTGCAGTAACAAGAGAGATGGCGATAGGTGGTGCTACCTCTGGTATCCTTTACAACTTATTTCCCAATGTAACAATAACAACACAAGACCTTTACTCATACACAGCATGTCGCTTCCACAAGTATGGTTGGCCTAATAATACATCACAAACATCAAGGGGACCAATGCCACATAATATCTCATCTGTGAAGGAATTGATGCTGTATGGAAGGCGAAATTGTTGGCTCACACGAAGATCCCATCCTTGGTGAAGCGACCTGATGGTGTACGATTGTGTGTGTGTTGTGGTCAGTAAGCCCATGCGCTTCACGACCTCCGCTGTAATGAGTTTCTTTTGGCTCCCACTGTCGACAATGAACTATAGCAAGGAGACCTTTATCCACATCTAGGAGTGGAAGAGACGCTCCTGCTCCTCTAGATCTTCAGTTTCCTCCTTCTAGATCTTTGTGGTTGCAACAGTGGTGTTGGGATTTGCATCAGTAATTTGCTTCCCTTTTCCATTCCCCTTGTCAGGTTCTGACTCTGAGTCAGAACATGCATATGATTCTAAAGCATTCAGCTCAGCCAGCAATGACTGCTTGTCCCAACATTCACTTCTGTTGTGAGTGGAGCTCTTATCGAATTCACACCACTTTCTCATGTCCTTCTTCAGCTTCAAGATATTGTCCTTTTCTTGTGGCCTTGGTGGATTTTTCTGGACTATCCTGCCTTGGATTTTTGCTTTGTTCTATGGTTTGGGGGCACCTTTCCCTTGCTTCAAAGTTGCAGATCTAAAGTCTTTCTTCTTCTATTTAAAACTTTTCTCGATCTTGATGGTGTATCAGTATGTTGTAACAAGCGAGGAGATGTCCAGGAACTCCATCTTGTCCCAGATTTATCTATGTAGGTAGCCACAGTACTTGAGTACCAAATGTTTCTCAGAATCCTTGATACCCAACTTCATGCGAACGGTATGACAAACATTGGTAAACTCTGGAACATCTTGGTCACT
This sequence comes from Pinus taeda, assembly GCA_000404065.3. NCBI lineage: Eukaryota > Viridiplantae > Streptophyta > Pinopsida > Pinales > Pinaceae > Pinus > Pinus taeda. Next base: position 95,516 of record APFE030210355.1, read on the forward strand.
TCTGTGTCGCAGTGTGGTCCACTTTATGTGTTTGTGCTCGTAGCTCCTGACAGGGTAGTACTACTCCTTGATGGCATCCCGGAATGAATTCCAAGTGGGAGTAACTAAAAATAGTGAGGTCATACTTTCATCCTTCTGCTCACAAGGTTTCTCACCAGTCCTTGATGTGGGGGGCGACTTTGAGAAGAGAAAAAGTAATATTTTCTCGGTTGGAAAAAACATGAACAAAAAAATATACTTCTTGTAGATTCAACAATTTATCTATGGTGTCTGCATCTATTTGGCCCTCAAATATGGGAATGTCAAATTTTACTTGTACCTTAAAAGGTGTGGATCCTACAGAGTGGTTGTTGGATGTGGATGCGCCGCCAGTGGGCAATTGTTGAAGGATCTGGGCAAAGTTATCCATCATCGTGTTCCTTTGTTTCTCGAGCACCTCCTCGAGCAATATTTTGATAAGGTCTCATACTCCCTTGTCTTTCTTTTCTTCCCCCATGGGAGGCTGTTAGGATTTACGACGCTGGTCTTGCAAAGGTTCGACGAGTTCCAGCCCTGACTCCTTATATCCTGACCTTGTTGGGGACATGCAAAGAAAAACAGAGAAAGAGAAGGTTGCTCTTATACCACTGATCCAAATTTAAAAAGGAATGCAAAAAATTACATATATAACCATAAATACAGAGATGCAACATAAATAACACTTCCTTTCATTCAATATCAAATAATGAAATATGCTTACAAGTAGAATGGAAATGAGACTAGCTCAAGTGATGGTAGCTTATCTTTGAGAATAGATGTGGTGGCTACCTGCCTCTGAACTGAGTTATAATGAGGCTCAAGGGCCTTTTCATTATTGAACAATAAGAGAAAACCACAACAAAAACCCTAACTCAAGGAGATGTAACACTAAGATTTTATGGGCCCCGTTGGGGTTAGTTGGGCAGCCATCTTCCCGGGGTCGTAACTTAGTCATATTATCTCCATTTGATGTGCATGATACCTCGTTGGAAATATATCTCCAAGGAAAAAAAATGAAAATGTGATTTCAACGAAATCATCCAAAGGAATATTTCCAAAAAAACGTTTTTTAGTGCCTCAAAATAGCTTCGAAAGTTTAGGACCCGAAAAACTCCCAAAAATGGTGGGGGTCCAAGTGGAATAGGTGGGTCACCACCAATATCCACCTAGATTAGTTTTCATTGATGAACTAGAACACCTAGACACCCATGGGGGTGTCATGTGCTGGGTATGCTAGGGTGCTCGTATGATAACTTGGTGGGTTAGCTTGACTTAGCATGGGGCACCCATGCGACAATTTGGTGGATCAACTCGAATTTGCATGGGGCTCCTACACAAAAGAAGTAATCTTGAACCATAACTTCCCATGACTTGAGAATGGGGCCAACGTTGAATTTTTTTCACTTTGTGCTTATATGCATTGAAATTTGACACGATTATGGTAGATGCATGCACTGATGATATGGGTGGGTTTTGAGACAAAAATGTGACTCATAGAAAGCATTAAACAGTCAAACGAAAGATTATAACATTTATAAATGTCAAAGAGATGAAAATATTTATTACTATTTACCAGTTGCGGTCTTATTGGTGCTAATTTTCCTTCCTTCTCATATGGTAAGTCATGAGGCTAGTGAGTCGTGATCTAATGACAGTCTTGGTTTCATAGGAAAATCCCTAAGACAAGGCTCTGAGCTATGACGTACGAGCTCTTTAAGTATCCTTAAGTCCAATCGAAATATCTAGTAGCAAGGCTCCTCAAGCTATTCCCTCTAGCTTGCAGATAATATATCATTATAGAATAGGCCTATAAGGTCTTTTGTTCAAGTTGGCCTAGGTCCTCTCCTAGGCATATTCTTCTAACTAGAACATAGAACTATATCTATGCACTTGCCCCTTCAATATATCCATAAGATTCCTTTCAAACATGCCTTACAATGGTTTTCTATTTCCATTCTAATGATAATGATAGCTTCTTTCACAAGCTTGATAATTCCTATAATATTGTGTGCAGTAGAAGCTTCCAAGGTGCTAAGTCAAGAATATCTACTCAAGGTGATAGATTGATCCTCTTCTTGAGTTCAGGTCAGTGTTTTGTAGTTTCTCAAAACTTACATATAATTTCTCTTTTTGTTACCTTTAACAATAGGTCTAGTCCTTTCAGATATCTATAGTGTTCTATTAGAAGTTTCTCCCTTTAGGGCTTTCAATAGTCCCAAAAGGATGCAAAATCGATCTTCCTTCAAAGTGTTACAACTCAATGGAGTGAGATATTTCTATTTGGAAAGACTTTTATAAATATAATAATTTTTTATGATAATTGTGGTCCTTTATGGTGACTGAGCTTTAGATCAAACCATCCAAATGAGCCTACAATCCCTCTATATAGTTCGGTCCTGGTCCTTCTTAAAGTAGTTTCCTTGAGGCCTATTAGGACTACCTTTAGCTCACAAAAGATGAGTTTAACTAGTAACTTGATCACCTTCACATAATTACGTAAAACCTTATGATTTTTGAATATTTGAAATGTGTTACAAGACCTTTTAATTTGAGCATAGGTCTTCAATCATTCTCCTAGCATTCTCAACCTCGTGATGAATCAAACTCTCCGAGTTTGTATTTATTTTAAGCTATATTGAGCTCCTTACTGAATTTGAAGATGAAAAATCTCTTGTGTGTCTGTTGCAGGCGTCAAGCCATCTAGTCTTCTCAATGAATGATATTATTGATAATTTGTAATCTTTATAAATTACAATGGATTTTTCATATAATTATTTCATATACATCATAGATAGTAGAATATATCTATGATGTTCACAGTCAACCAAAGAGAAATGTCATAAGAAAGTGCTTGAAGCTTCATATATTTTCCACTAATCAACCTTGTTTTTTCTTTTGCTTGTCAAGTGGTCTAAGTTCTCCATACATTATGTCAGGATTGACCTATGGATTGAGAAACAATGACCCAGGGGCATCTAAGTTTTCAAAATAACCCTGGTATCACACTAGGCCTGTGCCACACTAACCCTTAACATGGCTAGATTTTTGCCAATGTAATTTTGAATCGGTGACCTTCACATCATGAAGTGACTTAACAATACACCCCATCACTGTCTACTATATGTTCCGTTTGCAACCAACCTTGTGATTGAATGGGAAGTTCTCATCCAGGGAAATTTCAAGGAGTTTTAGGATTATTGGCAAATGCATTGTACGTCTCAATGACAAGATATGTTTGAGGGCTACTATGCTGATATTTGCAAGACAATGTGGAGGTTGATAGATCAAATCTCAAGACAATACATGAAGATTATCATAGTTTGTGTCATGAATGCTTATATTATTAAATCAGAAACATATTATATTAATTATTATATATTAAATCAAAAAAATATTATATTATTAAACCAAAGCCATATTATTTTAATTATTGTATTATGAAATCAAAACAATATCATATTATTTATTATATGATTAATTTATTATTAATAATTCCTATCTCGTATATATGTTTTTTTAATTTCATTGTATATGGTTTTCACATAGACTATGATTTTTCTTGGTGGCTCTACGCCCTTATATGTTTTTGGCATGTCATTGCATATGGTTTTCACAAAGATTGTGAGCTTTCTCGATGGCTCCACTACCTTATGCATTTTTGGCATGTTATTGCATATAGTTTTCGCATAGACTATGAGTTTTTTCAGTGGCTCCGCTCCGTTATAAATTCTATTCTTGCAGTAGACCCAAAGGTTTCTCAGTGGCTTCACTCCCCACATGGATTCTTGTAGCAGACCTCATGGTTTCTCAGTGGATACGCTCCCTACATTTGATTCTTGCAGTAGATCTGAGGGTTTTCCATTGGCTCCTCTCCCTACATTTGATTTATCATTCCCTTGAGTGTTTCTCGATGGCTCCTCCCTACATTCGATTCTTCCAATAGATTTTAGGGTTTGTTGGTGGCTCCTCTCCCTACATTTGATTCGACATTCCCTTGAGTGTTCTTTGGTGGCTCCTTCCTACATTCAATTCTTGCAGACCTGAGTGTTTCTTAGTTTCTCCTCCTTACATTCCATTCGGTGTCCACTTGAGTGCATCTCAGTGGCTCCTCCATACATTCGATTCTTGCATATGGACAAGAAATTCTCTATGCCTCCTCCCTACATTTGATTCAACATTCCCTTCCTAGTCCATACTCCTTCAATAATCCACAGTAGCTGGTGGATTTGGGCATTAGGGTTAAGAAGTGGTAAGTCCACATTACTTCTTAAACACCTACAATTCTAGGGTTTTCAAACAATTGTCACAATCCTAATACTAGTCGAAACCTAGACCATTTATGCCATAAAGAAAAACCTTATTTTATTAATGTATGCATTAATAAGAGAGTAAGAGCATGGTTATTAGTTAGTTAATCTGTTCATTCCTTCTTGAGTCCTTTCTTTAGTCATGGGCTATGAATTATTCATCCATCTCTTAATATCTTATTTAGTCATGGGTGGCTAGAGGTGGTTAACTGAGCAACCCATCAATGGTAACATGACACCAAGCAGCTCCTACATGGTACCCAAAATATGATATGTGGTATCTTAAAGAAATAATAAAGAAAGTTAGGGTAAAGAGTCAATATACTACCCCTGATCTAGGTGTCTATATGGCAATCTCCCCTTCTGAATGATAGGATTAGGCATGTGGAGGGAGTCTAGCATCACATGGATCCAACACAACATATTTAATCCATGCACCATATTACCTCGATTTGTGAGGACAACCTTTCGTTTTCTACAAGATTCTTAAACTATTGCAACCTGCACTCCATATCGTTCCTTCTCTAGTTTCTTTCCCTTCTACCCAACACCACCTTTCCTAGCATCACTGCTATGCCCACCAGCTCCTATAATCCAACCATGAGTGGGGAAGAGGGCATGGCCATCATACTGGGCATGGATGAGGCAGAGGGAGACCGCCCACCACCCTAGATTACCACTTTGTTGCCACCATGTTAGACCACACCATTGTAGAGAGTATCCACTAGAAATTCATGGCTATGGAGGAAGAGGAGACGTGCCATCTGTGATTGACCCTCTAGGCCTTGTGCAACATTCTAGCTCGACAATTGGAAGAATGGGTAGAGATTAAGGACAAATCCACTCATTGGATTGTTGATCTCTTTGTGATCCTCATCCACTCTTCTAACTCATTGAAGTGGCTATCTTCTAGGGACCTAGGCATTGATTACCCTCCCATCATTCCCTCCCTATTTGGGTCTCCTTCACACTCCCCTCTTATAAGCTCCTCCCTCATCTTGTTCACAGAGCTCCGCCACCTCTAGTCACCTCCAATGCTTCCCCTTCTTCCCCACCCAGGCCTATTCCTTATGGGTGCTTCATTCTAGAGGAAATAATAGAGGAGGTCAATTCCCTGCAGGCTCATGGAACTTCTCAGGTGCATGGTGGCTCCAACTTGACTTATGTCTAGCTTCACAGTAGCTTCATCACCCAACAACATACTGAGCAGACCCAGGTTTTTTTTTTTTCCTTTTCACCAATGGACTACAGAAGATTGTTTTTCCTCAGAAATTGTCAATGTGATAGAAAAGTTGCAACTTGGCCTACGTGTGCTAATTCTGAGACTAAGGATATTTTTTCCCATTTTTCATTGACAATTACCAATGCGATAACATAGTTGCAACTCAGATTAAGTGTGCTGATTCTGAGACTAAGGATATTTTTCTATGCCGCAATGTGAAACTACCATTTCTCATCAGTCCACATTCCAAGCACCTTGAGGCATTTCCCTACCTTACAATTTTTTGGTTCTATCTTTTTGAAAAATAATGTTAAATCTTATTTCCCATTCCAAGGGTATATAACTCCTATTTTATCTCTCTGGATTCCTCGCTCTGAGGTAGAGATGAAACTCATGAATGCAAATATTGTAGATTTGGTTTAATTAATATAATCTATGTAGGTTTTAACCTCATATAGAAATTACCCACATACGAATTCTAAAACACAGAAAATAAAAAATGTAAGAGCGTAACACATAAAACACATATACACCGAGATTTTCCCCTGGATCCCAAAATTGGGACTACTAGCTTGATTTTTCATTATGTTCCTTTCAATGTTACAATACATATTTATACATGCCAAAGCATCCAATACCATGGAACGAAAACCATCGTGTCCAAAACCATGGACCAAGAACCATCGCGTCCAAAACCATGTGCGAAAATCATGCACAAAACCATAGGTAGGTCCACCAAGCCTAACATGGGTCCAAAACCAAAATTTTCTGGGGTGCTGCCCTGGACCCCATAGAGTGGGGTTAATTGCACCCCTCAAACCCCCTGTGACTCCCCTTGCTGTGCAATTGGTGCAACAAAGGGGGGCTCCATCCCCCTCCTAACCCCTTGGTTAACTATGTGGGCTAGTCGTGGAAATAATATAACACAACCCAACATTCTCCCACTTGCTGTTTTATTTCCATAGGGGACCACAATAGAGCTTAGTCATTTATCCAACCCTACATCAACCATTGTTTCTCTACACCAAGAGAACTTCTCAGAGGTCACAGATTTTGTCAATGCATCTGCAATATTCTTCAAAGTGTCCACCTTTACCATCAAAACCTTTTTTTCTTCTATAATATCCCTCACAAAGTGATACTGAACATTAATGTGCTTTGTCTTTGAATAGTAAGCAGGGTTATTTTCCAAGAAAATTGCACTTTAGTTGTCACACTCTATCCTTATAGCTCCCTGTACTAACCCCATACTTGAACATAATCTTTGCAACCAAACTGCTTCCTTGCTTGCATGAGTGGTTGCCATGTATTCTGCCTCTGTAGTTGATAGTGCCACTACAGATTGTTTCTTACTCATCCAACTGACTACACCTCCAAATAGGTTAAACACATACCCACTTGTAGATCATCTCTGATCCAGATCTCCAGCCCAGTCTGCATCAACAAAGCCACATATATCCAAAACTCTGTCCAAACTTGGTCTTCCTTGGTATCGCAAACCATAATCACTAGTGCCATGCAAATACCTAAAAAACCGCTTCACTGTTGTCTAGTGCTCTTTCCCTGGTTTTGACATAAACCTGCTCAATACTTCCACTGCATGTGCAATGTCTGGTCTAGTATAGAACATTACATACATCAAGCTACTGACTGCACTTGCATATGGAACATGAGACATATCCTCTTCCTCTTCTTGTGTCTTGGGACAATGTTCAGCAGATAACTTTACACCTACAGGAATAAGAACCTTCATTAGTTTACTATCTTGCATATTAAACCTTTGCAGTATTGTCTCAACATACTCCTCTGGTTTAACCAGAGCTTCCTCATTTCCCGATATTTGTTAATTTCCATGCCCAAAATATAGTTTGCAGGACCAAGATCTTTCATGTCGAATATGGAGGACAATTGGGTCTTCAAATCCTGGATAATTTCTTTGTCATTTCCAACCAACAACATATTATCCACATACAAGACTAGATAAAGAACATGGTCACTAATTAATTAAAAATACAAACAGTGATCTACTTTGCTTCTGGTGAAGCCAAGTCCCTGTATAATGTATCAAATTTCTGATACCACATCCCTGGTCACTGTTTTAACCCATGCATAGACTTCTTTAACTTGCATACCAGTTCTTTCTTACTCTTCATTATAAAGCCTTCAGGTTGCTTCATGTAGATCTCCTCTTCCAAATCCCCATGAAGAAATGATGTCTTCACATCCATCTGTTCTACCTCAAAATCAAAAGAAACATCAACAGATAAAAGTAATCTAATAGAAGCTACCAACAGGAGAAAAAATATCACCAAAATCAATTCTCGGCACTTGGGAATAACCTTTTGCTACCAACCGAGATTTTTATTTCTCCACCTTTCCTTCTGCATTTGTCTTCTTCCTGAACACCCATTTGCTGCCAATGGGTTTTCTTCCAGCCGACAACTCCACTAGATCCCATGCCTCATTTTTGTAAAAATATGCCATTTCATCAATCATGGCCTCTTTCCAAAGTTTTCCATCCTCTAAATCTATTGCTTCCTTCACAGTTCTAGGATCATCATCAGTAATAGATAAAGCAAAATTTGAACAGAAAGCAGATGGACTCTACCTTTCTAGTTGCCTTCTTTCTTGAACTAATATTCTCACACCCGGAGTTTGTGGCTCTTCATATTCTGATTCCTCCTCTTTTGTAGAGTCTGATTCTTCCTCCTTTAGCTCAAACTTTATCTTCTCAGGTTCCTTTGGTTGGAATTCATGTTTAATAACATCTTTCACCTCTCTGAACACCACATCTCGGTTGTA
>APFE030210355.1:104953-141540 GCA_000404065.3 Pinus taeda
AAATATATCCATGTATTCCTTGAGAAGTCATTTATAAATGATACATAGTACACATACTTACCCAGTGATGGAACCTTCACAGGTCCAAACACATCATTGTGCACAAGATCTAATATTTGTTTCGCCCTCTTACCACCAGAAGGGAAACTCACCTGATTTTGCTTCCCATATACACATATTTCACAGAAATCAAAATCCAGAGAGCTATTACTCATACCTTCTACCATACCTTTACCATGAAGTATTCGAAGGCCCTTCTCTCCAATATGTCCGAGCCTTGGATGCCACAACATGGTCTTCTCTCCAGAGACCACTAGATTTTCTACTGCACTTTTAGGAACCACAAAACTGTTGCACCCATCAACAATAGTGCTACCTTGTAGCTTGTACAGGGTTCCAATCCGATCTCCACACATTAATACCAGTGCCCCCCGAACCATCTTGCAAGTATCCTTCTCAAACTCTGTTTTTACACCTGCATCATCTAGCTTTCTTACAGAAATCAGATTTCTAGCCAATGTAGGAATATGTAGAATACCTGGAAGTGTTCTAAACCATCCACATTGCAACTTCAACTTTACTTTTCTGTAACCAACGATTCTAGCCTTCCTATCATCCCCTAAGAAGTCATCACCACCATTGTATTTCTAATACTCACAAAACCACTCTCTATGGGGAGTGAAGTGAAAGGATGCATGTGAGTCAATCAACCATGCCTCATGATATACATGTGTACTTGAAGAAGCCAAGTACACATCCCCACCTTCATGTGAGGTGGTTTTTGCCTCTGCAGAAGGAGCATCTTCAGATCCCTTTCCTTTATCAAGAGCTTTAGATTTACAGTCCCTTTTGTAGTGCCCTTCCTTTCCGCATTTCAAGCACACCATCTTTACAGGTTTTCCTAGAGATTTAGATCTCCCTCTAGATTTAGACCTCCCACTTGATGACTTATTTTTGTTTTTTTTCTAGGACTGTCTCATATAGGCAAGACATCACCATTATCGCTCTCCATATTTTTCTATCTCATTTCCTTCGTCAACAAGGATGAAACTATTTCATCAAACAACAAGGTAGTTGCATTGATACCTATTGCAATAACCATACTATCCCATGAATCTAGTAGAGAACACAACAAACTGATGCACTTATATTCATATGAAATTTTAATATCAACAGATAATAACTGACTTACCACAGTATTAAATGCGTTCAGATGCTCTGTCACCAAGTCTCCATCCTTCATCCTCAGGTTATACAACTTTTTCTGTAGGAACAGTTTATTCACCAGAGACTTAGATTGGTGCAAAGTCCCTAACTTGTCCCACAAAGCCTTGATCGTAACTTCCCTTGATACATTCAGAAATACTGAATCTGAGACACACAATCATATTGTGCTCTTTGCCTTCCGATCGAACTTCTTCCATTCTTCATCGTACACTTCCGTTGGTTTAGTACCTAGATCTATCACGATCCAATGATCTTTATCCACCAACAGATCCTCTATATTAAGTTTCCATAACTCAAAACTTTGGCCATTAAATTTTTCGATCTCTATCTTTCCACTGCTCTCCATCTTCTTTCACCACCAGAATCGATCTTGCAGATCTCCCACTGAATAGGGTCTACCACAAGCCCAAGCAAAACACCTTAGCAACAAAGGCATCCCCTTGAAGCCAAAACAACTTTGACACCAAATGTAGGTTTTAACCCCATATAGAAATTACCCGCATGCGAATTCTAAAACACAGAAAATAGACAATGCGAGAGCATAACACATAAAGCACATATACACATATATTTTCTCATGGATACCAAAACCGAGACTACCAGCTTGATTTTTCATTATGTTCCTTTCAATGTTACAATACATATTTATACATGTTGAAGCATCCAATACCATGGACCGAAAACCATCGTGTCCAAAACCATGGACTGAAAACCATTGCATCCAAAACCATGTGCGAAAATCATGCACAAAACCATAGGTAGGTCCACCCAACCTAACATCGGGTCCAAAACCAAAATTTTTTGGGGCGCTGCCCCAGACCCCATAGAGTGGGGTTACCTGCATGCTTCAAACCCCCTGTGACTCCCCCCGCTATGCAATCAACGCAACGAAGGGGGGGGGCTAACCCCCTGGTTAATTACATGGGCTAGTCATGCAAAGAATATAACACAACCCAACAATATATACATGCTTACTTACAAAAGTAAAAGAGTCAATATAATAGTGTTGTATCCACACCCCAGGCTACTTTGGACTATAATTTTGAGTGGTTTAGTTTTTTTCTTTGCTTGATCACCTATTCATTGTTCAAGCTCAAATGACAGCTTAGCTTTGCAAAGACCATGGTTATTCAAACCCTTGAAAATAATGACATTTTTCTCTTCCAAAGTTTAATGATTTTGAATGCAAGTGTGTGGTTCTCGACTTGAGAATAGGGTTACATATAATGCCCATAACTATGCTCTAATTAGCAATGAATTTGATATTCAGAGGATGGATTCCTTGACTTTTTAGTCTCTTGAAAATAGGCTTAAGGCACCTTTTCTTACTTTTGAATAGGATTGCGCTTTTATTATAGTTATAAGGTCTTGGATTTATGCTCAGAACATGGATTTTTACTTTCTCTAGAATCTCAAACTAGGAGAAAGTCGTTGACACCAGATGATGGCACCGTATTGGCATTGCATGAGGTTATGGACTTTCCACTACACTATGGCAATGTATTGGAATTGCATGAGGGCATAGTCTTTCCATCGCAAGATGGCATCATATTGGCATCATATGAAAACATGATCTTGGCACCATGCAATGACATGGTCTGGCATAGTGCATACAATCTCAGTCGCATATAATTTCATTTTATGGCATTGAATCTATATGACTGTCTAGGTATCATACATCGCATTTAAATTACAGTTTTGGAATCACATGATTCCCCTTCATATGTAGTCTTGTCTCCATTGTCGGCATTGTTGTTATAGAAACTTGTGTACTATGTTATATTGGCACCCCCTGTTGTATGTATGCCACCTTTGTTATGCGACCTCATTGCATGGTATAATTGGAAGGCATTGTATTATGTATGATGATCTCATTGTAACATAATACAATATTGTTCAACTATATAGTTTATTATATTGATATGATATTAGCATGGCATGATTTACACATTGTAGTCTAGTATTGGTGTGACACTGCACATGTGTGCAACATAGTAGTATGGCACCATGTAGAAAAGGTATCCATGCTATCATTTATGAAACCTCAAACCCTAGTGACAATATTGGCATGAAAGAGTTGATGATATTACAATAATAACAATTCAAATATGTTAGTGGACATATATATAATATATATTATATATATATTATATATATCTGGATCTATATGTATGATGATCTCGTTGTAACATAATACAATATCCTTCAACTATACAGTTTATTATATTGATATGATATTAGCATGGTGTGATTTACACATTGCAGTATAGTATTGGTGTGACACTGCACACATTGTGTGCAACACAGTAGTATGGCACCATGTATAAAAGGTATCCATGCTATCATTTATGAAACCTCAAACCCTAGTGACAATATTGGCATAAAAGAGTTGATGATATTACAGTAATGGTAGTTCAGATATGTCAGTGGTTTTAGTGTTTATATGGTAAGTGTAAATTTGTAACAAGTGTCTTTATATGTGATTTCTTTCATTCTTATGTTCCTTTTATTTATACTTTATTGTTAATGTTGTTTCTATACAATTGCACATAATTTTCTAATCGTGCAGTGTCAGTTCAATCATTATTATTATGATGTGTTTGTCATCAAGACAATGCCAATAAAGAAAATCAGAATGCAAACAAGAACACTAGAAATAGGCTCCATGCTAGGGAAAATCCCCAAGGTCATTGATCAAGGAAACTCACCAAGTGATAAGCTAGCCACCCAAACAAAAACAATTATTTATTTAACTCGGTCTACTACCCTTCTTTGGCTCTAAATCTAAATAGAGATAGATTCCTTCCCAAGTATGCAAGCTTATCAAACAAAGAATTAATACCCAAGTAAAAAAAACTAAATTTTCTTCATTTCCTAGTTATCCTCCTCTTCTTTCTCACTTTGAATTTTTCTCAAACTTATTGAAGAGTGAAAATTTCTTATCCATCTCCAATGAGGTCAAATACCTCTCCTTTATATATCATTTTGGTGAGTTCCAATGGCCTCTTGTAAGAACAAGCTAATGGGCTAGTCGACCCATTACTTGGTAGCATCTAGATCTCATTTTTACATTTTAAATATTTATTTTACATCAATTCAAGAGACCTTCATGGTAATTTACATCATGACCTCGACTTTAACCTTGTCACAACCCTATATCACAAAAATGGGTGCTAAACCGAAGAGAAAATAATCAATGGGAAAGAAACTCATTCTTGAATAAATACTTTTCCTTTGCAAAAATACAATTTTCCTTTATTTTTTACTTTGACAATTACATTGATTACATCAAGTCATGATACATAGACAATCATGAAGACTGGAGACGAGTAAGTATTCACTGACAATTTCTGATAGCTTTCGTGTGGTACTTAATGTGGATATGTTTGTGTATATGGGTGTCCATAACATGACATGTATCACTATCCCGATGGAAGGTGGGTCAAACTCTACATCTGGCACTCTTCATCCTTTCCCTCCATTGGAGTGGGATTAAGGATTGAGGAGCATAGAGGTTCATTAATTGTTCCAAAAGTAAGACACAATAGTCATTGATATAGGATAAGGCTCGTCAAATCCCATGGGAATAATATTTCTTTTGTAGTAGGAAAGGGAATTTCTCTCTATCAAGTTGAGGAATTTATCAACAAAGCATTAGTCGGTAAGTTGAGGAGTGCAATATACATGACCTTTAGGATTTTCCATAAACAATATTTTGTTACAATACATCTAAATTTCTTGTTAATAAAATATTTGATGCCTTCCTTTCTATGAATAATACCTTGCTTCTCTTCTCCCTGAACTACTCCCTTAGTTGTGATGCCTCAATCAACCTTCCAAATGAATAGTTAAGAGTTTAATACTCTAAGTTTTAGTGATTAAATTTTTCATCTTCATGGGCCCCTTTCAATTATATAATGGTTTCAACTCATGTGATAATTAACTCAACTATCCATTTGAAAAGATCATGATCAATGAAATACATGAGTACATGACCAAGCCATCAAAAATTAAAAAAGAAAAGAAATGATTGTACTAGTTATACCATTATAAACATCACGTACCATATTATGAAAATATATTTTTGATGATAATTTCTTTAGATGAAGTAATTTGTGTCTATGATTAATGTATGAATGAATGAATGATATATGTTAATGAATAATTGTTATATGTCTCTTTATGTACATGATGTTGTTTCATATTATGTAATCATATTTGTTATGATAAAATTTATTGAGGTGAAATATTTTGTGGATTTACGAATGAATGAATGAATGTTTTCTATTTGTTTTTTATGTATCTTAGTGTCTTTCTTTCAACTATTTCATTTATAGTAGATAGATTGGGTACTGGGGGATTGAGAGTGGTGTTGGGCGCGGGGTGGGGGCGCGGTTGTGGAGGGGGCGGGGCATGAGAGATTCCACTTCATGTCATTGGGCCTGTTTAGTAGATATTAAATTAATATTTGGATAATATTAGAGAAAAACACCAACAAAGTCAATATTGACTTCACTAATGCTTCATTGAGTGGAGGGAGTTTTTCTCCAAGATTAAACTACTGCAACAATTTATTCTCAAAACCAAGGGGAACACAATAAGGTATTCATGCACACAAATATTTTTAATTATTATCTATTCATGCAATTAAATTTAATATTTGGTGAAATTTAATATAATTTTTCCTAATTGGTCTCATGAATATGTATAGAACAACTAGTTTCAATTCAGATGTTTAAGTGGAATAATTCTCTTAAGCAAATAGCTCAAAATGGTAAGGGTTTAGGTGAGATAACAATTTTTTTTTTTAGTTTTGTCTTGTATGTCTTGGATGAGTGGGAGTTACCTAAAATTTTATAAGAAATAACAAACTTTTCCATGAAAAAAAATCATGTAGTATTTGTCTTTCTTTGAAAATTGTGTTTTTATTTGAGTGAAAGACCATAAATTGTCCTTTTTCATGTAGAGTAGTAGAAGAAAATCTTACTATATCATTTGGGCATAAGGAACTGGCATGATTTTTTTCTATTTTATTAATTATTTATTACATATAACTTCTCCTCATTCCTTTGTTTTGCAGGTACTTTCAAACACAAATCTAGATTTGAAAGATTAAGTATGGTTGGAGTCATATATGTGAAAAAAATCATCAAATTACTACTCAACTTTAGCCCACCAAGCGCTTGGATACTAGGTGCGTGATTTAGTTTTGCGTTGCATTTGATTTCAAGGAATTTTTTATTTCTACATTGCAAATCTTCCAAGACCATAGATGCTGAGAAAAACTAGGGAACACAGAATTAGGCTTTCTTTTATAATGTTGTCTCTTGTTATATTGAATATTCTTGTGATATAATGTTATTTCATCATCATCATTATTATTATTTTTTCATCATCAAGATAATGCCAATAAAGAATATCACGATGCAAACAAGAACACCAGAAATACGCTCTAGGCCAGGGAAAAACACCTCCATAGGGGAAAAATCCAAAAACATCTCTTCTTATAGAAATTTAAGGAATACATACAAGACCTTTGATTAAGACAACTCACCTAGTGATAGGCCAGCCACCCAATCAACAATTCCTCTCTCTATAACTCAGTCTGGTGCTCTTCTCTAGCTCAAAATCTGAACAAAGATAGGTTTCTTCCCATACATTCGAGCTTGCCAAACAAAGAATTGATGCACAAGATAATCAAATAAACCTTATTTCTTTCCTCACTATCCTTCACCTCTTTCTTGCTCTAAATACCGAATTACTTGTGTGACTCAAATGAGGTCCAATACCTCTCCTTTGTTGACAAATCTAAGGCATTATGTGATTTAGATTCTTCAATTTGATTTCTCTTATCTTGAAATTTACTTATGAAATTATATTTTTATTATGTTGGTGTTCCTTTCAGAAAGTAAATGTCAACATGAAGATCAAAAAGACAAGAACACAAGATGAAAGTGCACAACTAAGGAAAAATCCCTATGAAGGAGAAAACCTGGTCAAATATTTCTCTAGTAGATTAAATCAGTTTACGACACACAACCTTTTGACTAAATAAATAGAATTAATCCAACCATCAGACAAGTTCCCCGTGTAATTGTCTCTGCAATCATGGTTCTTGGCTCCTTCTACTTAAATTTAAAAATTTTGACCCATGTTTTGCAATAGTCTTGATCCTCTTACTTCAAAAATCTCGACCTTCCTGCTTTATAAATCTCAGACTTCCTTCTACAATAGTCACAACAATTTATGTAATCATGTCTGCAACAATGAACTTCAACCTCCCTACAGTTTTTTTATTTAATTAACATTTTCAGCTTCCTCTCTATAATAGTATTCTAACATTCTCTGCTTCCTCTCAATTTCTCGGTCGTGTAATAGTTTCTCTTACTTATTGAATGAATCCTTCACTTCTCTCCTTCAAATGGTGAAATAGTAAGTTACTTATACTTATTGGTCACTGTGAATTTGAGTCAACATGAACAAATTGACTTGAACCCAACTTGTAGGCTTGTAGTGAAGGCCGGCTTGATTATCGTCTTTTTGGAGGCTAGCTTTGAAGGATAAACTGTAACACTTTTGGAAGAAGGAACTGATTTGGTGGAGGAGATATTTAGACACAAAAACATTATTCCTTTTTTAACCTTAAGGTGCCCAAGAAGGGTCTCTCACAAAAATAAGTTCAACTTTAAATATAAAAAAAACTAGCTTCACAATGCTCAGAAAATGTATTTGAAGGAAAATATTTAAGAAATTAGATTTCAGAGGCATGCCCCTTGATCATTTAGTGTTTTCGTTTCTATAATGGTTATGTAGTCAAAGGAACATTTTTTGTTAACAAATAGTTTCCATGTAAAATAATCCATTTTCGAGAGTTGATGATAAATGTTGAAAGAGATGAAAAGTATGTTCGTTACCTAAGTATCAGCTCCTTGGAAATCTGTGGAATGAGCTATAAGTGAAGCATAAAATCCCTTTCATGACATTTGATCATATTTATACTTATGGAGAGGTTCCAAAATATTTATTTTTTAAGCCTATAATCAATGCTATAGAAAAAATTCAAAATGAACTTAAAGACGAAACAAAATCTTGGAAAGTTTTAAATCAATATAGATATTTAGATCACAACCACATATGTCTTAGAATGCTATCATATGGAATTCCTTTGCATGAATGAATGCTTATTAAATTGACCGGAATCTAGAAGTTCATATATTTGACTGATTGACAATAATGAATACATTAGCATGCCATATAAGCCAAAGTCGTACCTAGTTCCAAGCTATTATGACATGCCATCATGCCACATAATCACCAAATAACACAACCATGCCATATAGTTACTAGTTGCATGTGCTTGTTCCAAATACCTATTTTGAGATCATTAATTTACATTTCATTCATGGTACCCCAGGGGTGGTTCCAGTTAATCCAATAAGCATTCATTCATGCAAAGGAATTCCACATGATAACATTCTAAGACATATGTCATTGTCATATAAATCTCTATATTGATTTACAACCTTCAAGCTTTTGTTTCATCTTTAAGTTTAGTATTTTTTTTTCTATGGCATTGATTACAAGCTTAATAAATAAATCTTTTGGAACCTATGCATAAGTAATAAATGTGATCAAACATATTGAAAGGGATGTTGTGATCAACTTATAGCTTGTTCCACAAAATTTCCAAGGATTTGATACTTGGGTAATGAACATAATTTCCATCTCTTTCAACTTTTATCCTCAAATCTCGAAAATGGATTATTTTACATGGAAATATTATGTTAGCACAAAATGTTCCTTTGACTACATTGTCATTATAGAAAAGAAACCACTAAATGAGAAAGGGGCAAGGCTCTAAAATCTAATTGCTTAAATGTTTTCCAGCAAATACATTTTTTGGGCAT
The DNA here is from genome assembly GCA_000404065.3 of Pinus taeda. NCBI lineage: Eukaryota > Viridiplantae > Streptophyta > Pinopsida > Pinales > Pinaceae > Pinus > Pinus taeda. The sequence goes on from APFE030210355.1 coordinate 114,088, forward strand.
TGTGAACCCAAATTTTTGTTGAGTCAAAGTCCAAGTCATTTTTGTAAGACACCCTTCTTGAGTTCCTTAAGGTCAAGAAGGGAATAGTGTTTTTGTGTCTAAATATCTCCTCCACCAAATCTGTTCCTTCTCCCAAAAGGTTTAGCATTCATCATTCAAAGTTAGCCCCCAAATAGAAGATAATTAAGTTGGCGTTCATTACAAGCCTACAAGTTAGGTTCAAGTCAAATTGTTCTTGTCGACTCAAATGCAAAATGACCATTAAGTGTAAATAGCAAGAATATCTCCCCATTTCAAGTAGGGAAGTGAAGCATTTGCTAAAGAGGTAAGAGAAAATATTATAGGATCGAGAAATGGAGAGGAAGTAGATAATATTAGAAGACTATTATAGATAGGAAGTTGAAAATGTGAATTACATAAAAAATTACAGGGAGGCCGAAGTGTTGACTAGTGCACAAGGTAAATAATACTCTAATGCTATTTTTATTAATGAATAATAACAAAAAATATCAATTTAGCATTTATTTTTTGTTATAGATGATGATCCATCCCTATTGTGGCAATCTCAACAATGTCATGAGTACACTACCACCCCATAAAAAACAAATAAAAATAAAAATAAATGGTTGTAGTAGTTATATAATTAGAAACACCACGCATATTTTTTATGATAAATGTTTGAGATGAAGTATTTTGTGTCTATGATTAATGAATGAATGTTATATGTTAATGAATAGTTTCTATATGTCTCTTTATGACATATGTTTTCATATTGTCCTCTATTGATCTTTTGTTTCATATTATGTAACATATACTATATTATATGTTATATTATATATATTTATTTTATAGTAAATTATTGAGATGAAATATTTTGTGGATTTATGAATAACTAAATGAATGATTGTTTTCTATTTCTTTTTTTATGTATTTTAGTGTATTTCTATAAACTATTTCGTATACAGTATATAGCGTTGTCACTTTTTCTAGCACTTGTAACACAAGTCCTTCAGGAGACATAGAAAGATTCCTAGAGACAACCTCTAGGTTGATTGTAGACCAGTGCCTAGGAAATATTAAATTGATGAGTGCATTTGAGATTATCTGAGGGATTAGTTTCACTCCAATTGTCACGAAATATGAAAAAAGAGAATAAAAGGGGGCTTGGTTCAATAGCCCTTCATCAAGGTAGACTCAACCCAATACATGGATTCAAATGTTCAAGGGATAAATCAGGCCAACCTTAAAGAGAAATGTCTGGTTTTGGTGGCCGACACACAACAACAGGTAGCTTAATATTGACGTTGGAGTAAAGTGAAGAGGAGGAAAGGGAGGACGAAAATCAGTGCGTAGGTCTGATTGCGATGGTGAATCCTAAGCCACGTGGTTCCAACAAAAATATGGAAGAGGGAGGAGATGAAAGAGAAGAAAGAGTGGAGCGCTAGTCAAGGGTTCGTGCCATATACCTCATGGGTACCTTTATCACCAAAAAACATGAGTAAATCTGTGCTCATATAGGTACTAAAGGTTAAGCGAATAACACAGGTAAATCTATCTGGTACACATGTATTGTAGGTTATAGACTAATAGAAGTAACTATGTCTTATACAAAGGTATTGTTGATTATTTAGAAGCCTAGATAAATCCATGAACGAGAGAGAAACCTTTAACAACTTCATTACACTATTTTAGAGAAAGAAAAACACATATGAAATGAGATTTACAGAGGGGAAAACATACTACACATTGCCATGATTGGAATCACCAGATAGTTTCATTAATCTTCAAAACGAGTCCCATTAACCAGTGCATTTACATTGAACAACACATCCTATGAGTCCCTTATGAAAAATTGATTAGAACCAAAATGGAACCATAGAATTTAGACTACTTTGGGTGTAGAATTACAGAACCTCTATATAGTATTTCTCCCCCATATATATACAGATAAGGGGGGGATTTGAATCAACATTTACAAAATATCTCAGCTCAAGGTCAGCTGTCAGATTGACTAGCTGTCTAGGCCTGTGATAGCTCTGTTGCCCAATGTAATTTCCTCGGATTTGATTCCGTTCTTGGAAATATAGAAATTATAGAATAAAATAAATTACAGAAAAATAGAAGAAAGGAATCTGAATGATGATGGAGGAAAATATCATCCTATGGTTCCTGTGAATGACCCTGATTAGGCTATGTATTTGCCATAATGTGTCCTTCTAGCTGATCATCTAGTTCCTGTCACTTTCACCTTAACTGTCTAGCTTCACCACTCTCCAGAGTTGGTAGAGATTGACTGTGTTTGCTTGTCACAAAGAAAAATCAGAGAATGTCTTGGCAGTCCTTCACCATGTATCAGAGTGGAGCCCCATGTTGAGCCATTAAGTTCTCTTGAGTCCCATGCCTCCATTTACTATCCGAAGACATGCAGCGAAGTAGTCGAATTAATTTCTGCGGCTCGTGTAGTCCTTGGTTTCTTGTTGCAATGGATTCTATAGGATTAGCCCAGATCAGTTTGCAACTGCTCCATACCTCTATTCAAAGTCTATGTTGTTTACCCATTCGCCTTTAAAGCTTTGTACCATGCTATCGGGGCATCATTGTATCGGGACTTTAATGCTAAGAGGCATTACAGAACAACGAGTCCAGATTTCCTTTGCCCCCATTTGGTTTACCCCTTTATGCCTTTCTTCTCATATGACTGGGGGCTGTGACCTAATGCTTCGCCAAATATTGGAGGTCGAAAAATTGGCAATTTCTTATAAACGTCCTTGGTGCAGCCTCCTGAAATTTATGATCACCGATCATCCTTTGTGCTTAGCCCTTGGTTCCTCGACTCTTTATTTGATCGATGGCTAGCCCCCTTATTGGAGTCCCCTAATTAGGGGTTCACATTCGACAATTCCTTTTTGATGCACAACACAACTGCTGATCACCGATCATGCTTCGTGCTTAGCCCATGGTTCTTTTAGCTCTTTATGTGACTGTGGGCGAGCCCCTATATTGGAACCCCTTTATCACACTTTCTCATGTGTGCACTTCGTTACAAAATGCCAATAAGCCTCAACCTTTGATTTGCGATTTCTATGTGAAGTCATCACTGTCATGTGGCACCTTGTGAGTGGTGACATGTTTCACTCTGTGTTGGCCCCTTATGACCCCTCGACACGTTGAATCTGCATGCCACGTGTCCACAGTACTACCACGTTACGCTGACATGAGTGCCACTGTGAATTTATCAAGATCAATTCTATTCCACCATATGGCCTTCTAAAGGAGAGAGAAAAGGCTTGCATGAACTTGGTTTTGCATTGAATTTCTCTGTTAAATGATTTTCGGCCTTTCCTTACATTTTAACACCATTGATGTTATTTTCCCACAATTTCTTCATTGTGATCACTTTCAGATCGCCGATTTCAACCTAGAACTCTGATTTATCGGAACCTTAATGTGCTAAGTGCTAATAGGCCTTGCTGTTATGAATTCTGATCACTGATATGCGAAGCATCCTTGATGTATGATCGTCAACCACCAATTCACCTTGCTAATATGCCATTTTCCTCTGAGTGCGATCGTCAATCTGCAATTGCCATGGACTCCTAATCTCCAATATACTATATGCCATGGACCTCCAATGTGTGGGACTTCCAATATGTCAGGACTTCTAATTTTCAGGATTGCCGATGTGCCGGGACCCAAGGTTTTACACTTAGGCATTTTCTCCATGTTTTCTAATTGTCAAAGGGAAACTTCAACAGGCCATATCTTCTTATCCATAAGTCGATTTTTTGGCATCCACATACTGCTGGAAAGATTATTCTGAGAACTATCCAATGGAGAGGGTCTGATTTGGCTTTGAGAGCTTATGTCGATTGGAAGATTTCTTCATGACTCATTTCTCTTGAACTTTGGGCGACTAAAAACACATTTTTGCAATGAGTGACAATAGGTAGATTGGGTACTAGGGAATTGGAGTGGTGTGGGGGGCTGGGGGCTGGGGGGGTTTGTAGGGGCCATGAGAAATTCCACCTTCACATGGTTGGAATTGTTTAATAGAGAATAAATTAGGATTTGGAAAATCTTGGAGAAAAACACCCTCAATCTAATAGAGCAACAACAAAGTCAATGTTAACTTCATTTCCGCTTCACCAAGTGGAGGTAGGCTTTCTCCAAGATTAAACTACTCCAACAATTTATCCTTAAAACCAAGAGGATCTCATTCATGTATTCATGCATACAAGTATTTTTAATTCTTATTTATTCAAGCAATTAATTTTAATATTTGGTCAAATTTAATCTAAGTTTTCCTCATTGGCCACATGAATATGTGTAGGACAACCAAAATTCAATCCATCTGTTGAAGTGGAATAACTGTCTGAAGCAAAGAGCTCAAAATGGCAAGGGTTTAAATGAGACAACAATTTTTTTTTGATATTTTTCTTGTATGTCTTGGCCGAGTTGGATTTACATAAAGTTTTATAAGAAATAACAAACTTTTCGATGAAAAAAATTCATGTAATATTTTTCTTTCTTTGACAATTGTGTTTTTATTTGAGTGAAAGACCATAAACTATCATTTTTCATGCAAGGTAGTAGGATAAACTCTTACTATATTAATTGGGCATAAGGCACTGATATGATTTTTCTTCTCTTTTATTAATTATTTATCACATCTAACTTATCCTCCTTCCTTTTTTTTTGCAGGTACTTTCATTTGCATATCTGGATTTGAAAGATTAAGTATGGTTGGAGTCATATACATGAAAAAAAGTCTTCAAATTACTGCTCAAATTTAGCCCACCAAGTGCTTGGTTACCAGGTGCGTGATTTAGTCTCTTCTTGCATTTGATTTCAAGCAATTTTTTATTTCTGCATTGAAAATATTCTAAGACCATAAATGTTGAGAAAAACTACGACAAACAAAATTAGGGTTTATTTTATAATGTTTTCTCTTGTTATATTGACAATTCTTGTGATATAATATAATCATCATCATTATTATTTTGTGTTCATAATCAAGACAATGCCAATAAATAAGATCAAAATGCAAACAAGAACACCAAAAATAGGCTCTGGCACTTAGAGGTATCTAGACTAAAACATCTGTAATATTTTTCTTTTGACCTTGGACGAAATTTAATATATGATTAAAAATGTACTTGGTATCCAGTAATCTTTAATAACATGAAGAATTCTTTTAAAAATATGACCTGATGTGGATTGAAGAAAAAGGGGAAAATAATAATAATCCAGAAGGTTTTCATGTAAATAATTCCTTAAGAGATCCAAATCCAGATATAACATAAAAGCTAGGACAATACCTTATATCTAATATGTGGACATATGGGATATTTACATTATGTGTAACATGCCTTTATTCTGGATTTAAATAATTTTTGCATGAAAGCCCATAAAGAAATGACATTATTATTAAATAGTGCACTCACTTTATTCATTAAATCATGATGTAAAATGTATCCTAGGTATTTGGTATCTTGATATTATTTATGATGAGTTCCTATAAACTCGTCCAGATCCACATGGTATCTCTTTCACCCTGTGTCAGTACCATACAATGCCACATTAGTTGACATGTGGCAGCTTCATTGCCTACATGTTGCCTCCTCACAAGGCCACATCTTCAGTTAGAAATGTCATCTTATTTGATCCATTCATATCATAAAATTTCTATAAAGCCCTTTTATAAAATTTATAGATATTCGATATTCCAAATTTCCACTTTTTCATATATAGGATTTCCAAAACTTCTGAATTCTTCTAGATGCATGGTTTTATTTTTCTTTCAACTCAATCTTCTCATTTATTCTATATTCTTCTACAATAAATCAATCAAATCTATGAAATTTTGAATTCCTTGTCAGCATGCCACATCAACACACCATGGCAACATGCCATGAGACGAAATCCTATCCAAAATTCCACATCACTAGTGACATGTCATAACCATTTATGTTTCCATCATTAGTGAAAAAACTTGTGTGTTATATATATTTTTTGATGGTTTGTTCATCATGTTCTCCTCACATTCACATCAAGTACAATTGAGGCACCAAATTGCATAATCCATTTTGGTCAATATGGTCCAATATTACTCAATACTAGTTCTTAGATAGGTATTAATGATCTAATTGAGAAAATTAGTTTTGTTGTGCTAAAATTTCTTTTCATATTATATTAAATATGCTTTAGGATTCATGATATTGTTTGCAAGTTTAAAACATGAGTTTTTAGTGTTTTTATGTAATTTTTATGTGCAAATTTACATAAACAAATGACTGAACAACAACATATAATGTTAAAGAGTATCACACCAACACACGATGAAGGAGTTCACCCCTCCTATGCTACGTCTCCTTGGTCCAACTTCCAATGGCTTGACCCTCTCTATTATGCTAAGAAATGTGAATACATTAGTTTACAATGCTCAGAATGATCTAAAACCTATTCCAATGGCTCCAAAATGCCCAAAAATGCCTGTGTAGCCTCTTTCTCCTCCTGTTTTGGCCAAAAACTGAAGAAGTTATGGCCTTTCCCAATATTATACTAATTGCATCGCAAACTCCCCAAAATCCAGCACCATCCTACACTTTCGCCCAAAAACATGCTAACGGAGCGATAATTTCGCTGAAAACGGTGTGAAACTGTCAGACACTTTAAATGTCTGCTAACACCTATTTTCTGAAACTTGTGGCCACATGCCTAGGGCTAAGGCCAACATATGGCTCCCACTCCTCCTCTGCTAGTGGTCGCGTGCAGTAATGTAACCAAGGGCTGGCCCTACCCCCAAACATTGCACACATACTATTTAAATATAACCCGAAGTCATAAGGGTTAAGAAATAACGTTTATGGTGCAATGGTAAATGACTTTGTTGTTGTGTTGGGAGGTCAAAGGTTCAACCCTCACTACCTCTGCCAGGAATATGAACCAAAATTTTGGTAGCCTTTCAGGTTGCCACATGGCAGCCTCTAGCTCGGCCATGTGTGAGCCCGTTGTTGGCCGCCAACCACCAAATAAAATTACGCCACATTGAATCATGAGGATGTGCCACTTGGCACATTGTGATTCGCCAGAGAAAATTCATTGACCAAGAAAAACTGCCACATACACTCACCCATTTAGCACCACGTCAGCAATACAGAATGTTGATTGGGCTATAATTTTTTTTGAAAAGATTGCCTATTTGGGAAAGTGAACCGAACTTGATTCTGGGAGCATACGGTGTTTGTTTTGTTCAAAAAAAGTTGCACTAGATTTAGGATGATGAGCACTATAGAATTGTTTAGGTTCCACACGAATCTGACAACTTTGAATTTTGAGCTATTTTTTGAGCACCTAATCATTCCTCCCCATTGGAATCCTTTTTTACCCCAAAAGGTCACTTTCAATTGTCCAATAGGTGAAGGTACACTTCCCTCACCTTTCCAATCTCGACCCATTTGGATTTTCAAGGTCTTTTCTCTTGAGCCCCACTTGAAGGTAATCCACATTCTCTCATTTTGAAGACCTTGTTCTTCTATCAAGAATGGTGTTTTTCTATAGTTCATCAAGATATTCAAGAGAAAAATCCTCAATGGATGGAATTTGGACATTTTCTCCTTGATCTTCAATCAAATTAGGCTCATACAAACTTAAGTTCTCAAAATTAACAACAACATAAATTTGCATATATGAAGGAAAATCCAACCTAAAGGCATTGTTACCAATCTTTTCCAAAATTGAATGGAATATATCTAATTGGTTTTAGTTTTTTACCTTCCCCTTGGAGCCTATCTTTTCTAATGTGAAGCCAAACTTCATCACCAACTTGGATCTTTTGATCTACATGATGCTTCTCGTGCCTTTCTTTGTACTTCCTTGGCTCTTTTCAAGATGCTATTGAACTATTTGGTGTACCAATTGGATTTGTTTAATGAACCTTCTTTATTTTTATATGTCATTATGACCATCAATAGCAAGACCCTTTCCAGAAATGAAATTCAAAGGGGACTTAGGCAAGTATACTAAATATTCCTCAAATGGCTATGTTTGAGTTGAAGAGTGCTTGGCCCAGTTGTAAGCATGTTGAATATAGTGCAAACATTCATCCCACAACTTAGGATGCTTGCTGCAATACCCACGAATAAGATGTATCACTGTCCTATTCACCACCTATGTTTGACCATCTATTTTTGGATGAAATGTTGTACTCTTTTTCAATTTGGTGTCTATGAATCCCCACAAGATTGACCAAAAATTCCCAACAAAGCGAGAATCTTGATCACTAACAATGGGTGTGGGAAATCCAAAATGCACCCATACATTTTGAAAGAATAACTAAGCAGTTTGTTTAGATGTAACTTTCTTTTTACATGGCATCAAAATACACTTTTTTCTGAACCTATCCACAACTATATGGAAATAATAATTACCTCTTTTTGACAATGGAGGACCTCCTACAAAATCCATAGAAACACTCTCCCATGGTCATGAAGGAACTTGAAGTGGTGTGTATAATCCTAACTTCCTATTGCTAGGATTACTAACTACACATAATGAACATCCTTTCATAAAACATGACATGCTTTCAAGCATACAAGGCCAATAACAATACCTCTGTAGATATGCCACCATCCTAATTACACTGAAACGACCATCAATAAGAGAAGTATGTGCCTCTCTTATGATGTTGACTCTTTCTTCCTGTGGAATACAAAGCTTGCCAAGATGCTACAACAAGTTATCATACAAATGATAATCCAATTCCTCTACTTGGTTACCTTGACTCAAGCTTGCATAAACATCCTGAAATTCATTGTCTAATACATATTTCTCAATATAACTTTTATGCAAAACAAAATTATGCTTGAGTAAAGTAGTTGCACTAATAATAGGCCTAGAAAGCATATTAACAACTTTATTGTAGATACCTCTCTTATACCTTATTACCAAGTGTAATTTTTGAAGGAAACCCATACATTGGAAGTGCTTTGATTGCTGCAACTTTGATTGAGATTGCAAGTATTGCAATGGTTGATGATCAGTGTGAATGATTGTTTCCTTACCCATCCAGTAGTGTTTCCACTTTTCCACACTGCACCAATGCATACAATTCCTTGTCATATGTAGGATAATTAGTCACTACACCATTGAAAGTTTCCGAATAAAAACATATAGGCTTACCATGTTGCATGAGGACTGCACCCATGGCATAGTCACTAGCATCAGTTTGGATCTCAAATGACTATCTCAAGTCTGGAAGTGCAAGTAATGGATCTGAACTGATCTTTTCCTCCAATGCATCGAAGGCATTTTGCTGTTTTCCTCCCCACTTTTTTTTTTTTTTTTTTAACACTTGTCAATGAATGGAAAGGCGCTACTATAGAAGAAAAGTTAGCATTGCATTTCCTCCAATATTGGGTTGCTCCCAAAAAAATTCTTACCTTAGTAACTGTCTTGGGCCTTGGCCAATTCAAAATGACATCTACCTTGGAGAGATCTATTTTCAACTCACCTCGTCCAATAATGTGACCCAAATAAACCAAAGAAGTTTTTCCAAACTCACACTTTGACCTCTTTAGATACAATTGTTCTTTCTTTAAGACATCCAATAATTTTCTCACATGCATGACATGTTCATCAAGAGATTTACTAAAAATTAAGATGTCAGCTAAGTAGACTATAACAAACTCATCAACAATTGGCCTCAACACATCATTCGTCACACGCATGAAGGTAGCAAGAGTATTACATAAACATAAAGGCATATCTAGCCATTCAAACAAATCTTGTTTAGTTTAGAATGTGTTGTGGCCACCAACAACCCCCCTCCTTATTTAGTGTTATTGCTAATACTAAATAAGGGGGGACCCTTATTTAAAATCCAAAGAAATCAAAGTAGCATTTACATTTCTTTTTCACAAATAAAGTTACCATCATAAGCTTAGGAAGCCCCCTTGGAAACTCTTAGAATCTAAGTTTATGATAGGGTAAAAAAATATCTTATCAAGGGAAATCACATCACAAGAAAATAGCGCGATGCCACCTCACAAACGCAATCCCAATATTCGCGAGATAACGATAATGACCAAATATCACATCACATTCAGCATAACTTACTTACAACACTTCAAAAATCTGCCGATGTGCTATGGCGCTGATCGCAAGATCGCATCTCGCAAGGAACAGGTTAACAAAATTTGTCATACATAAAATTCCTGTGATCTGCGATATTGCGAAATTGCCATATCACGATATCACGATTTCGTGATAAGCGACATTGCGACATCATATCTGAGCGATGTTGCAATTTTGCAATGTTGCGATTTTGCAATGTTGCGATGTTGCGATTTTGCGATGTTGCGATCTGCGATGTTGCGATTTTGCGATTTTGCGATTTGCGATGTTGCGATAGCAAATCGTAAAATTGCTCCATTGCAAATCTTTCGGGCTCATTATTCAAGAAAAGTAGTTTCCATAAGCTGACTCATGGTTATGCACTTTAAATGCTAATAAAGGAGTTAGCTGTCAGTTATTAATAGAATATGGTTGCGTGCTCTTGAAAGAACATTTCACGTAAGGTGGTATATTTGGTATGTCTGCGGCATTTAAAACTTTCCCATCACCCTTCCTTGTCATTCATTTTCACCTCACTTGTGAATTGCAGGCATGGAGAGCAGAGGATAATACAAAACAATACGCAGGCTAAAATGGGAAATAAAAGCAAAGTCCCGAGCTCCGAAGAAGAGAAAATGGTGCCTTTGTATACAGACACGGCTTGCAACAGAGACACGGGAATAGCTACGTGGGAAGGCATGTATAATATGCTCGAAGAGGATAATCCAAGAGTAATGGAGGTTACAACTGTTGCAGGCTCACAAAGTTCTTGTAAAGCATCCCTCGCAGAGCTAGCTTGCTCATTTTTACATCGGATAGGAGCGAGGCCAAGAATTCTCCCATACATGGACATGGTCAAATGGATATTGGATACCGTAGAAATAAAAAATAGACAGTTCAAAGTTCATGGTCAAGGACTCATTGGTTCATTTGCTACGCAAGATTTGAAGCTCATGTATCATCTACCAGAGCCACAGGCAATCTACAATAGACAATTTACATAGAAATTTGTAAAAGAAAATCCGGACCTGGCAAAAACTACCAAAGATTGGTCTAGGAGAGACGAGCCACTAAATAAAGATAAACATGGTATGTACAGTATTGGTTCCCTTACCTCTCCATACTGCTTTGCTGCTGCCATGCTTTGTATAATATTTGGAATGCCAGATATCAATAAATTCTCATCCGAGTGGCTACCATTATTGGATGCTGCCACAAATGCCACCATTGTAGATTGGGCCAAAATTTTGTCTGATAACCTGGTCATAGCCATTGTCAATTATCGGTCCAAAAGAGCTGCGACTCAGAGGATCTATCCTCCTTTTTACCTTTCCGCATATATAATGGATGCAATATGTTATGTTTCTAAGTTTCCTGTTATGGGTTGGAAGTGGATGACACAAGACCCTTTACCCATCCACGTCTATCACAAAGAGTTATGGGACTCTCAATTCACTCCATACTTCTACCAAATTTGTCATGGAATTATGCTGCCCTTGTATAGAATTTTGTACGATAAAGACCCTCCAAGATGCTCGCTTGAAGCAGAAGTAGACATCCTCATTGTCGCAAGATGGTTCGGGGAAGAATTGTTTACTTATGTAAGGGTATTTGGAAGTTTTGCACCCCCTCATGTCCTACCTTTATATATCCCTGATAAAATCTTAGCCCGAGAGGTCACCTATCAAACTTGCGGGGAAGGTGGCATAACTAAAGAATTAAAAGACAAAAAGAAGGCTATATGGCCACAGTTTCCTGTAGCCTATGGGGCCTTCTTGCTATTCGATGTAGGCCATGCCTTTGCAGAATTAAAGACTATCACGTGCTTACAGCTATTCAAATTCACAGCAAGGCGATTTGACCCTCATGAGGTCGCCCATAATTTTACAACTGCAGTCAAGATAAAGGTGTTCTCTGGAGAAAAAGATTTATTTGATTATATATTTCAAAAGAAAAACACATTGGAAGAAATTCTGCACACAGCCCAATTGCAACTATCTCTAGAAGAATTTCAAAGGTTCAAAATATATAGGGAAAGAAGGCTAGCCAGTATTCCTTCAGAGAAACTATGCCTAAAACCTCAAGAGAACCAACTCCAATTGTTAGCCTCAGTGGAAGTTCAAGTACCAACGGATCTAAGTCCAAATCTGAAAAAGAAATGTCTGAACACTCTAGAAGATCCAGAAATGAACTAGATAAGAATGAAGGGTCAGTTAAGGATACTGCCCAGTCAAAAGAACTTCTACATCAGCAGGTTATTGCCTCCTCACAAAGAGATCCTCCCCCTCTCGTCATCCAAGCACCACCAGTCATAGCTGAATTAGACAAAGAATGGGAAACCTTCAACGACTTGATCAATCTTGAAGGACAAACCATGAAGACAAATGTCAGGAATGTACAGATAGTAAATGAAGTAGTCACTAGAACGGTTAGCGAAATCTTAGATATGGAGCATATTCCTATTTCTCCATCCTCTGAGCTTGTACTAAAAGTAGAAGAAATCCCTCCTCTAGATATATTTTATAGCCCACAGCATAAAGCAGTAGTAAGAAAATAGAGAAAGAAAAGGAAATTGGAAAGCACGCTCTCTCAAAACAAAGAACAATTAGACGTCCTGTGGAAAGATCCCACTAGCAATCCTACTGAAAATCTCACCAAACTATCTCAGATCGTAGGAGCATACGCCTCCGCTACTATTGACAAAGCATTTGAGGTACAACAGTTGCTAGAGGAAAGGGAAGACCAGATAATAGCACTGCAACAACAATTACAACAAGCCCACGCCAATAATTAAGCACAGAAACAGCTTGAAAATTTGCAGTAGGACTTCCAACAAATGTAGATAGGGTATCAGAAAAGTTCGGATGAGAAAGGAAAACAGTTATAGAATTTAAGAGAGATGCACAAGGACGAACCTAAGCTTACAAAATTTATTACGGGGTCCATTTCCTTGAATGAACAATTACTATAGCAGCAAGAAGCATTGGGCCAAAAGATATCACAGTGGAGTCATTATTGTGAAATCAGTGATAAAACCACTAATCAAGTGGTAGACTTGTGAAGTGACTATGATCTAATTGATAAATGAGTGACTGAATATTTGGCTTGGAAAGACACGGACAAGGGTAAAAGAGCAGGTGCACCAAGAATAAATGAAAACCACAAGGAAATGCTCTTTAACAAATGGGACGAGAAAATCAGAGGGGCAGAACAGGCGACAAAAGGAGCAGCCACGACGGCCAGCAGACTTATTGATTGTGTAAATGAAAATTTACACAGGGAAAATTTGATTACAGAGACCACTCCAGGATATTTACTGAACGCGCAACAGCTAGAAGCAGATTGGAAACAAAGAGCTCAAGAAAAGGCCAAAGTAATCCAAAGGCTAAGCAAGTTAAACTGGGATTGTTACTGGACATACTTGGTGAAGCCACATATCCAATGGATGACTGTTAAGTGCATTATAAATTCAACCGAGAAAATGGCGCCAACTCTTGTAGATTCTGTTTTCTCAGCCCAGTTAAAAGCGGAAGTCAGCCACCTGACTCTCCTTAAACAGATAATGCATACATGTGATTTCAAAGATCAAATACAGAAATAGTTTAATTTTATTTTTAATTTCGTTTTTTTTTCCTGAAAAGAGGATGGTCATTTAAACCGCATCCTTTATTTTTGTAATAATTTATTTTTAGAATTAGTCAGTAGTATTTAAACCCTTCTCATGCATTTAGAGAAGGGTCTAGAAATTTATCAAAAACTTGTCCTCAGAACATGCACTTTTGCACCCTCAGAGGAGGTTTTCGTGAATGAATGGAACAGGGTTTATTTGATATTTGCATTTGATATCTTCTACTAATGTTTCACTTCTGTACTCTTAGTGGATGTTAAATCAAGGAGAGATAAATCAATTATCACTTGAAGGTCATGAGTAGGACTAGTTATAAATGGTACTTTTATCTCTTAACCATTTCTGCTTATGCATTAAAGTGATATTCAGTTTTTAGTTGTTTATATATTACGGCATGGATGCCTGAGTTATCATTTGGCACTTTTGTACAGTGATAACTATTTGTTTATGTTTAGTGTATGAATAGCTCATTTATGCGATAAGTTTTCACAACTGTTTCGTCTAACTTCTTATACGAAGTAGTTCATCCTTATTGAATTCTTTTCTTATAATAGCTGAATGATCTTTATTACCAGTTATTGTTTGAAATCTTTTTAGATCACATAGAAGAAAGATCACATCTCGGGTTAGCATAAATTTTGATGTTTTTCCATTTATCAGAATACAACAACATAGCATTAGATTATAATTAAGATAGAAGTATTCCTTTTAGAATAGAAATACCCATCTTTCTCACACACACACACACTGAATTGGGAAACTGGTCCCATATCCCGAGTCGGACCCGCTATACCAAACGAATAAGGAGCTTCCAACCAAGGTCCGAACTAGGTGGGTATCCCCCTTGTTGTTGACCTGATTTTCGGGGCCTTCAACAGAATGTTGTCTTCCAAATGTCTCCTTCAAAAATTCTAATTTGATGGTAGCCAATCCTTAATTCCAACTTAGTAAAATACTTTGCATCTTTTAATTGATCAAGTAAATAATCTATTCCAAGCAGTGGATAACAATTCTTTGCCGTAATATTGTTCAATGCATGACAATCCACACACATGAACCATGTTCCATCCTTATTTGGCATTGAAACATTAGGTGAACCACATGGCGAAGAAGATGGCCGGATGATCCCTTTATCCAACAACTCTTGAATTTTCTTTTTAATTTCTTCACTTTCCATCACTCAGATCCTGTGCATGCCAATGTTAGGAAGAGGATTCTCTTGATGCAACTGTATCTCATGTTGGAGTCCTCTCTTGGGAGGCAATCCTTTTGGTTCATGAAACATCTCATCATGTTGGTTAACAACATCAACCAATTAAGATTTCAATATTGCATCACAACCTTGAAAAACTTCATTATGAACATCATTCTTGGGTTTTATCATTAGAAGCACAAAAATCTTGCTTGAATTCACTAGTCTTTTCATCTGCCCCGCATTAACAAGTGAAATATTTAGTTTCTTGCTATGAGCTCTCACAATATATTCTACTCCATATTTGAACAAATGGTATTTTTTTTCATGTCTATGGAAGATATCTTTTCTGTCGTATAGATACGAGTTGCCAAAAACTATACCACATATGTCTAATGGGAAAACATCAAGCTCCACTTCATTTATGAAATTTTCATTAACGGTGAATTTCAGTTTACACTTTCTAGTTACCTGCAATTGTGCATTGTCATGCACCCATCCAGGTGGATATGGTTTATGATGTGGAATGGTTTCCAAGTTTAAAATTTTGAAAATGTTTTCAGAGATAAGATTGGCTTGAGAGCTGTTGTTGAAAATTCTATCAATTTTACTATGTTTTGAGATCACCCTTATGTGAAAAAGTTCTATCCTCTTCTTTTCATTTGGAGTTTCATTGTGTGGGTTTGAAGTACTAGTGCTAGCAATGGATTCTTTTCCTTTCATACCCATGGCTGTAATTTTAGTTTCATTGCCCAAATCAGATCCCAAATCCTGTTGAGTGGTTGCAATTGTCTTTTGTTTTCCCTTGTCATTGAATTTCTTAACTTTCATTTTAGGATGAAGCTATTAATAATGTGCTTCATCGTGATCCTATTTGGAACAATGCCTGCATGTTAATTTATCTCCTTCCTTCTTGATAGATGCATTTTTCTTTCCCTTCCCTTTGAAACCATTTTCTTTTCCTTTACCCTTAAATGGATTTTTACTACCCTCTTCTGAAGTGTTTTCCCTCTTGCCTCAAAATGAGTGGCCTGCACACACACCTCATCTAGATTATTGGGATTAAACATAAGGATATTATGCCTAAGGTAACTATGTAAACCCCCTATGTACTTCAACAATGTGTCTTGTGATTGCAAATCTACACCTAACATTAGAGACCTTTCTTCTCAATTCTTGGGTGTAATCTTGCACATTTTTGCCTTTAAGTTGTCTAAAGTTCTCCCAATTCATGATGGCTTTCGTCATATAATCTAGAGGGTAGAATTGCCTTTTAATTGCAACAATGAAATCAGACCAATAAATTGAGATCTTACAATGTTTTTGATCTCCTCTTGTGCACGGAAAATTTTAAGGATGCGAGTTTATCTTAGATTTTAGAAAACTTGGCGAATCATACTAGTACCTAATATGCAAATTGTAAAATTTTTGATGATATTTTTATAAAAATATTTAGATTTTTCAATTATCGTATATTTGTTTGCATAAAATTTTGGAGATTTCAAGGTAAAATAATTTTATACTATAAAATTTGGGTGAATCTATTTTAGAAAAAATGGAAATTGGCGAATCCTTTTTTTTGGAAAAAGTGTCAAAAAATTAGCCCACCTGCGAATATTAGCCAAAATTTTCCTTGCTCTTATGTCTTTGATTCCCACCATACTAGTGTTGCACCCTCCATCCTCAAGGAAGCTAATTGAATCTTTATGTCATCCTCTTGAAGGTTTTGAATTCTGCAAAAGACCACCAACTAACGAACCCAATTGTCAAGCTTCTCTGCATTCACTTCGCCATTATATATGGGAAGTTCAAATTTACATCAAGTTTTAAAAAGGGTTATTTACCAGTTCTTTTTGAGGTATGTTGATGAGTATGAGTAAGGGTTGTGTTAGTAGAAGAGGGTGAAGATTCATGTGAAGAAGAAGATGAAGAAGATGGTGGAGAGGGTGGAGGTTTACCTCCATTTCCATTACCTCCTCCTCCTCAATAACCTTCTCCTTTGGGGGGTTTGGAGCTTTCACCTTGTAGTCTGGTATTCCTCTCTTCGTAGAGGACCTTCACCATCTCTTTCATATCAAAGAAATCTTCTTGAATACCTTCTCATCCTCTGTCATGTTTGTAGGTTCTCCTTCACGGGGCATGCTCATTGGAGTCTCAACTACAACTTGAGGAAGAACTGGTGGTGGATATTGTGGAAACCTTGCCCTCCTTCCCCTTGACCCAAATTAAGGGATTTCAACCAGATTCCCTTCTCCTCTCTTGAGTTTTAACCTTGTAGGCATGACATTCACTTGCAAAGAGTTAAATCTTTTTTGCACAAATAAAACCAAGAGCTCTGATACCAGATTTGATCTCATTGAGAAAATTAATTTTTCTGTGCTAAAATTCCTTTTCAGATTATATTAAATGTGCTTGAGGATTCATGAGATTGTTTGCAAGTTTAAAACATGAGTTGTGAGTGTTTTTATGTAATTTTTATATGCAAATTTACATAAACAAATGATTGAACAAAAACATATAATAAACATTAACATTACCATAAACAATATCACAACAACACATGATGAAGGATTTCACCCCTCCAGGGATACATCTCCTTGGTCCATCTTCCAAATGCTTAGCCCTCTCTATTAAGCTAAAAAATGTGAATACAATAGTTTACAATGCTCAGAATGCTCTAAAACCTATTCCAATGGCTCTAGAATGGCCTTTCCCAATCTTCTACTAATTGCACTAAAATTCCCCAAAATCCAACACTTCCCTACAATTTCAACCCAAAACGTGCTAACAGAGTGACATATTCATCGAAAATTTGTTGAAATTATCAGACAATTTAAATGTTTGCTAACACCCACTTTCTAAAAATTGTGGTCATGGAGGGGGGGGGGCAAGTGCACGGGGCTAAGGCAAATGTCCCGCCCCCACTGGCCACGCCCCCATGCCTCCTCCGTTGGTGGTCACGTGTGGTAATGTAACCAAGGTCCGACCTCTTGGGCTAGCCCTACTCCCAAACAATGCGCACATACTATTTAAATATAACTCGAAGTCATAACGGTTAATAAACAACGTGTATGGTGCAATGGTAAACAACTTTAGTGTTACGTTGGGAGGTTACGGGTTCGACCCTACTGCCTCCACCTGGACTATGAACCAAAATTTTTGTGGCCTCATGGGCTGCCACGTGTGAGCCCGTGGTTGGGCACCAACCACCAAATAAAAATATGCCACATTGCATCATGAGGATGTGCCACTTTGCACATTGTGATTCATCGAAGAAAAATCGTTGACCAAGTCAAACTTCCACATACACTTGTCTAGTCGGTGTCGCATCAACAGTACAGACTGCTAATTAAGTTGCCATTTTTTTTGAAAAATTCACGTGTTTGGGAAAATCAACAAAACTTGATTCTAGGAGCATATGGTGTCTATTTCACGCGAAACAAGCTGCGCCGGATTCAGGATGATGAGCACTATGCGGTTGTCTAGGTTCCAAAAAAAATCGATAACTTTGAATTTTAAGCTTTTTTTTGAGCACTTGATCAATTAATGTGTATTTAGAAATTCTAGCAAGCATCATTTCAGAGAGGGTACATTAGTATTTCAAGTTGACCACCCTCAATATTGTTTTTTTTGCACATTCTACACATTGTATTACATCACTAGGCCTTGCGGGTAGTTCAAATTCGAGTGTCATGATTTCGTTTAAGTGAGTTGGTTTTTTTTATGCTAAAGTTCAATTTTCTAGTGAGGTTAAGACTAACTAGGCTATCACAATCCATATTTTTCAAAGGTCCAATTTCAGTCAAACCTGAGTAATATTAGTTGTTGTATCATTATTGTTGTGCATTTGGAAATTGTAAAAGGTATTGTTCCAGAAAGGGCACATTAGGATTACAAGTTGGCCATCCTTAGTATTATTCTTGTTGCATATATTTTACATGTTATATTTCCTCATTGTGCCTTGGGGTTTGTTCATCTTCCACTTTCTAGTCTCACAATTTAAACTGTGACAGTTGGTCATTTTCATTTCTCTTTTCTAGTCATTGAATCAGTAAGTTTGTCTTTGTAAATTATGTTAGTTTTCGTAATTGATTTTAGTTTTGGGATTTCTATTGACATAACATTTGTGGTAGTTCATTTTTTTGTTGAATCATATCATAGCGGGATAAAGGACTTTGTTGGAATGGGATCTTCATAAAAATTGAAAATAATGAGCATGAATAACAAAAAATTTCTTATGAAACTAAGTGAATTGTAAACCATGATATGTGATAAAAAAATAAAGTTGGAATACATAAACGAGTACCTCCATTCATGAAAGTCACCAAGAAACTACCTATGTTTGCAAGCTTGCTAAACTTTCTCCATTGTGTTAAAAGAGTAATGTTTATTTGTGGCTATCGTCTATTGATAAAGCTAATTTTCCACCAAAGTAGGCACTTGTTTGGAATCCATGTGGGGTTAGTTTGACCAACTCATGGTCTCTATGTAGAATATTGGTATACAAAAGTGATATTCCACATTTCAAGTCCAACCGTTTCTTGAATATTAATACTTTGTTAGGACAAATAATAAAAAAATTGTGATATTTTATGGATTTTATTTAATGGTTGTAATGTTTCATAGTACACTTTTGGTACATGAACAACATATTTGATGAAACCAACCTGGATTATGCTTATTTTTTTCCTTGATGTTGGCTTATCACTAATACTTGGTTATTTGTAATGTGATCTACCATTGCTTGTAATGTATGTCTCTATATAGTCCATTTATGATGAGGATGAGATGCTTGATTATGGTTATTATAGTGGAATACACTTACATACTAAATATGTCACCATACCAATGTCATTGTTTCCTTTAGAAAGATGTAGGAAACTAGTGTCTAATGGAAGTAATAAAAAAGACAATAAATGAGAGGACTCATTGTCTCATTCATATTTCAACAAACTTGTACATGCCAAATTGAATGCAAGGAGAGAAGCCACCGAGAAAAATCACAGTCTATGCAAAAACCATATGCAATGACATGACAAAAACATATAAGGGAGAGGAGCTATTGAGAAAACTCGCAGTCTATGCGAAAACCATATGCAATGACATGTTTAAAATGTATAAGGGAGCAAAGCCACCGAGAAAAATTAGTCATTGAAAAAACCATATGCAATTACATGCTGAAAATATATAAGGGAGTAGAGCCACCAAGAAACCCTTAGGTATGTTGCAAGAATAAAAAGTATAAGGGATTAGAGCAACTAAGAAAATTGACAGTGTATGTGTATTATACATATATATTTTTATGTATATCACCGTAAAATATTCAGCGAAATAGGAAAGATGTCAAATATTCGACCATTTCTAGTTGGATACTCGACAATCAGATTAACAGATGGAAATGTCGATACCTTAATACTCTCATTGGACAAAAATCCCTTACGTCACCTATCCAACATCAAAGCATCGAAGTGGTAACACTTTTGTCACACAATTTACTTATTCTATCAATTATACGATGCCTAAACATCAATTTTTCCATTGGTCAAAACATATCCATCGCATATTCGATGAGTCACCATTGGATTGAAAGCTTCATAGCAACAACACTTCCATCACACAGCTTATTTATTTATTAATTACCTGGCGTCTCAACATCGGTTTTTTCCTTCGAACAAAATGACCTATGCATCAAATATCCAACTCCGGACTGGTGTGAGACTTGTCAGATATTCAATGTTTGATTTTTTGGATATCTGTTAATTTGTAGCATCACAAAATTGACCTATTAACATCGTACTTTTAATCACAATTTTTTCTTTTTTATGTGTCGTATAATAGACAACGGTACTGTCGCATATCTGATGGTGACTAAACTATCGAGTGTTCGACAAAAGTTGATTGACAATTTGATAAAAACCAATGTGTTGGATAGCCAATGCCAATAAGTCGCATATCCATAAAATAGTTGTCAGATTTTTGCCCCATTTGTATTAGTAGAGGGAATTTGACCATCAAGAAAGACTATAGAAAGTATAGGAGGTTGACTCATTTGGAGACACGTCAAGCACAAGTTCGATCTGCCATAGTGAAGCTAAAAGACAGTAGCTGGAAGGATGAAGAATAGGAACAAAAGTATAAATTTGTCTAAAGGTCATATTCTCTTGTCTCACTCTAGGGTCTGTGAAGATTCTAATTGTAGGGGCTCAAAATTTGTTGAAGCAATTGTAGGATGCCAAAGTTGCAACATCATAGTAGCTGTATCAATTTTCTAGAAGCTTCCTTGAAGAAGACCTGACTGGCGGTTGACTTGTTGCTTGGTATGGTTTTTGGCTTTGATCTTTGGGTATTGTAAGTCCCTTTGTAAGAAGATTCTAAAGAAGAAGAGAAGTATTATCTAGGTTTTCCCCTTGGAGGGGTTTTTCCCTGGCTTGGAGCCTATATCTTGTGTACTTTGTCTTGTTGTAATATTCATTGATTTTGATAATTTGTTGATGAGAAAAGACCTAATAAAGTAATAAAAGGAAAACATAAATCACAATTAATTATCAAGTTATGGAAAATCATCTAATACATAAGTCTCATGAATTTTCAACATGGCATTAGAGCTAAGGTGCAAGACAAATACTGAAAATGACCAGTCTTGGGAGATTTTATTTTTGACAAGGCAAATGAACTCCAAATTGACAAATTCTAATTGTGTTGGAAAGTAGACTCAAAGACCTTTCGAACGAGCTATCCTGCGCCCAATTGTGACACCAGGAAGGCCTCCTAAAGCCTCCTGCAAAATGCACTATGTAGCTGGGTGCGCGCTATGCATCAGGGTGGGCACGCTACGCATCAGCGCGATTTTCTCAGTGTAATTTTGTTCACGCGCTACGCGTTAGAGGGGCGCTACGCATTGGGCAAGGTGCACTACGCGTTGGGTTTTTTTCCCAATAAACTGCCAGCAAGCTACCAAATCCTCTTTTCTCTCAAGAAAATTTCAGGTAGGCCTCTCCTCCATGGCTAGTTTTGGTTTTGCAAGATGAATGAGAAATTAATATGTTAAAATGCCATGAAAATGAGAAGTCAAAACCTTACATCACTGTGGAAGATTTAAAGAATTAATGGTGTTAGGGTTTCAAAATATTTTGCTGTCCAAGGTTGCCCATTTTTGATCCCTCTTTTCCCTCATCTTCATCAACATTCTCCTTCAAATTTTCCCATAAAATTTTATAATATTCCTCTCTAAAATCCTTAAAACCTACTAAACTCCCAAACCCTACTTCCACCTTAAAGTTCCACAATATTATCTCTCGCGACTTCTTCACAGTGCCACAGCCACCCCCTGAGATTGTCCATGATGAGGGAGGGCCTTCACATCAGTTTCACATTCCAGAGCCCGAGCATGTCAGCACTCCAGCATGTGTTACATATCAGAGAGGCCGCAGGGCCTTATTTGCATCTGCACGGCGAGTATTATCTCCACACCAGGTGGAAGGGGTCTCGCCTTCTTCGTCAGCACAACGAGTGTTATCTCCACATCAGGTGGAAGGGGCCTCGCTTTCGACAGAAGCACAGGTACAGGAGAGAGGCAAGCAACCCATGATTGATGAGGGGCCATCAGGTGATCCGGACATAGACATCATTGACCTTGACATCAGTCCTCCTAGCTCGGAGCTAAAGGAGATCATTCAACAACAAAAGGTTGAAAATAACTTATTGCAGCAGAAGTTGGAAATGGAAAATTGGACAATCACATACTTAGAGCAGCGCAACAAGCAATTAGAGTATGAACACACTCTTGATGAGTTGCGGAGGATCCGAGAAGACCGGAACTTGGCTCACAAGAGACCCAGTGATTTAACACCTATTGAGCAAGGGTCTATGCTCATTCGGGTGAACACTCATTTAGAAAAGTTGATAGCCAAGGCAAACGAGGACAAAGATATGCTCCGCCACATGAAGAATCATTATTGGGCCCGCATGCATGTGTGCAAAGCAAAAATGAAGGTACTCAAAAGACGATTGGCCAAGGCACTAAAACGGAGGAAAAGGCCCCATCCACTTCAGATTTGGCTGAAGCCACCTTGAAGGAGCATGGTGCTCAATGATACACCCCTAGCTCAAAATTCAGAAAATTTGGAGCAATTTTGGTCAATTTTGAATTTTTTTTGTTAAAAACAGGTTTTTGCCCTCAACGCGTAGCGCGCCGTGCGCTACCCTTAACTTGGGGAGGTCCATTTCACTAAAACTCAACATTTTTGGATTTTTCGTGACAAAATACACTTGCTCAGCCACTTCCAAGACATTTCATGGAGATTTGAGCCCCCAAAAGGTCAAAAAACAAGCAAAAAATGACCTTCTGCCCCTTTTTGGACACACAGGAAGCAGTCTTGGGAGAATTCATTTTTGGAGGGGCAAATGGGCACCAAATTGCGAAATTCCACTTGGGTTGGAAAGTAGACATCCCGACCTTTCCAGCAATCCCACCTGAGCCTCATTTGGATGCCGGAAAGTGCCCCAAAAGTGGGCTGAAAGGCACGCTATGCGTAGAGATTTGGCGCGCTACGCATCAGGGAAATTTTCCAGTTTTTCATCTACAGTACAGGACAACGCAGCTATTTGACTAGTTTTGACTTTTCATGGGATTTTTCACCCTCTTTGATATAATTAATGTATTTTCATGTTGACATGACACTTTTTTACCTATTCTAGAAGATTCATTCATAAAATGGCAAAAAATTAATGAATGAATTGGTTTCCTAGCTTATAGAAGCAAGTTATTTTGATTGCCTAGATTGTAGTGCTCAATTTAGAATTGGTTGAAACAACTCCTAGGATTATGAGATCTACCCCTAGAGGCAAGGAAATGTGTTAGCTTGCCTATATTATGTATCTTCTTATTCATTTTCATGGTTGGACTCTTGGGATAGCTTGAGACTATATTGTACATATTTTATCAGCATTTTTGGCAAAGGAAAGACCAGGGTTTTGCAGCACTACTTGGGATCCATGTGGCTTTATGTCTTGATGGTGTGTTTCTCTCAGTACTTGTAAGTTGTGTATGTGCATCATTATCTCTATTGAATCTTCTCTTATTAAGCAAATGAAGTGTTAAGGTAGAATCCATGAAATTGCTATGCTCTGCCTTTAAATTTGTTTAATATTCTATGTTTTCTTCAGTTTAAGGAGAATCCTTGAGACCCCTTACTCTCCTTAGCCTCTCACTGGTCTGATCTATCCATCTCACCTACTTTAAGGCATCAAAACAATTTCCTATCTTGCCCCAAGTGGACCTCTGCAAAAACTGTGCCTCATGCCCGCACCCAAAATTGCCTTTTCCTTGATTTCAACAAAATCATAAAAAATCAATCCTAAACTCTTTGTACTTAATACCTAGCCTAAAATCAGTCATCAATTCGGTCATCTCGAGCCTTTTCGATTACCTTTTTCCGAGTTTCACCCGGAGAGAGCCCTCTCCTATCCTCGTAGGGCTAGCTACGAGGCTGAGCATGGTTTGATGTGGCCTTGAGTCTTGCCTTATTTCAACCTAAGGAAGATTTGAGCACTAACACCTTTTAAGGAACAAGTTGCTGATATTCTCACCGAACCACTGCCCAGGGAAACTTTTGAATATCTCAGATAGAAGCTAGGAGTAGTTGATGTATCATCTGCTGTTAAATATTGTCAGTTTTAGAGAAAAATGGGTGTACACAAGTTGCATTAGAAGGATCCGCGTACATACGCCGGTTGATGTGGAGAAAGTCGCGTATAAGGAGGCTTGATGGATATCAAAGGTAACAGGGTCTGTTTGAAAATTGTCTGATACGGTCTGACAGAGACCATCCGGCACAGGTTCAGGGGGAACAGATAATCTTCTAATAATGTATTGTTGGTATTATCTTAGAAACTTTTGGTTCTAGTTCACATTTGTTTTTGGTTTCAGGAGGAACAGAGGTAGAGGGAGAACAAAAGGAAATCTTGGTTGTTGATCTGAATGGTGATTGTCAGTTGCTGCTGCTATAAAGTCCTCACACAACTTCATGAGCGAAGACATCATGAGGAAGTTGGGTCTGAAGTTCGTGCCGATAGAAGCACACATGAAGACCATGAATTCCCCTCCAACGGCAATTCTGGGTATAGCAGAAAAAGTAGAGATTGTACTAGGTGAGTGGTCCGGGAAGGTGGACTTCACCGTAGTACGGATCGATGATTACGAAGCAGTGTTGGGAATGGAGTTCATGAAGAAGCATGAAGCCATGGTAGTACCTCATCTGAGGAAGCTCTACATCTATGACGGACGGTCGGACGCACCCATAGGAGTGCCTACGGTGGGTGTGACCAAAAAGGATCATAGGTTGGGTGGGATGCAGGTGGAAAGGAACGAGGAAGTGAGCAAGAAGCTTATTAGCATGGAAGTAAAGCTCACTAATCAGGACTTAGTCATCAAATCACTCTCGGACAGCATCCTAGATTTGACAAGGAGGTTGGAGAAGATAGAAGAAGATGATGAGATGGACATGAGGTATGCTAGACAAGCCGTTCAGGAGGAGGACCAGGAAGCATATCTACGGCGGATGGAGATGGAGGACCCAGATACATGGATCGAGTGGATTGGTAGAGAGCCACCCAGCTTGTCCTCTTCAAAATCAGCTTAAATAAAACAGGAGGCAGGGCTCACCGTTGGCTGCTCAAGGCAGTGAGCCCGTAAGGAGATTGAGCAGGATGGTCCTACGTGCAGCAGAAAAGTGGGGTTCCCACGAACTTGAGCCGAGGGCCGAAATTGTGGGTGTTCACACAACACCTACGCCAAGGTCCATACATGGTGACTTGGAGGTCTAACACATTGAGGAGCCGGGTCTATTTTGACTTGATGTAGTATGGGATGCATACTCCCGCAACGTGCACAGGATTACGAAACGGGAGGGTGACTTGATGGGGAGAACTGAAGGGGACACGATGGTATGGAGGTTGTCAGGATGACAACGGAATTGGGGAGGATGTAATGCCCTGGAGACCGGGCGCTCCGCACGACGACGGGCGACCCGAACGATGGCAAACGAACTCCCACCCACTGGACCATTCAGAGGCTCGACACGAAGAAACGAACAGTCATAACCGGAGCTACGGGGTGGTTCATGGGCAGCAAGGGCGGACGCCTACATAGACACAACATAACAGAGAACTGACAGTTGGATTGGGCGAACGGAGGTACGCTCGCCCGAATGGTTAACCGGGCGGAGGTCCACATAGGCAGGGTGGCACGGAGTGCGCCCGCCCGAACGAAACGACCGTGCGGGGCACGGGCAATCCGGCGAACGACGAACAGTGCAAAGTTACCAAACAACGAGGAGATTTGCGACATGGGACAGCACAAAGATCGAGCGCGGGGATAAAGTGGAGGGTGGCTTATACCGTGGCGTGGGCGGCCTTGTGAAACTAAGGCTGACCCGCCCGAGCGGTTGAACGACACGACTCCCAAACTAAATGAAACGAATCGGCTCAATGGAGTTGGGCGACGAACAATAAACCATCACGTCGGCTCAAGGAGTTGGGGCGGCAGAATGTATATTCGGGGGTCGGTTTGGGAAACCGACACCCCTCAAACAATCGGCAAAGATCCATATAAATGGGGAGCGCTCAACCCATTTGGAGGCATCAAGTTCGATCAAGTTCAATCATTCAGACGATCAAACAAACTACCTCTCCAACAGTGCGAAGGATGTGAATCTAGCCGAACAGAAGAGGAGGAGCAGGGGTCGGTGAAGGGCAGCGAGGCTGCGGTTGAACGAAAAACCAGTCGCACGAGGTGCGCATATGAACGCCGGTCTTGGCAGCAGGAAGTCTGAACGGAGTACAGACGAGTTTGGCAATCAACCGGACAGTGGGATCTTGAACGACCGCGAGTCGTTCCTCTATCAAAACAACAGTTCGGAAAAGTGTTAAGGCCGCGGGCCTGCAAATTAACACAAGGCGCGAGACTGTTATATATCTTGGCCGTGGGCCTGTCTTAACGTCGTGTTGTTACGCACGACTATTGTAAACAAACAGCCGATAGGATTCTGTTGGGTGCTCGGGTAAACCGAACGACAACGCACGGAGTGCCGACCATCGGGCAAGGTTCGGGTAGGCCACGAGTCTACGGTCAAAAGTCGTGAGGCTCGCGGAGCTCACACACATTGTAATTCGAATTGACAAGTTATAAAATAGTTTGGAGCGCAATTCGTTTGGGGACTGGCTCCGCCCATTATACTCTTGTGTTGCCTATGTGTTTATACGTTGTGCACTGAAGTTTATTATGGATGCTGTTTATGTTTATAATTGCTGAACGAGATTTATAAGTTAATAGATATAATCGAATTATATGAGTGTTAATTATATGGATTGTTTAGCTGTGGAAAGTTAACAGAGATAACACTAATTAAAAGGATAAATTGGTGTTGGAAGTCGTTTAGGCGTAGTCCGTATATGCCCGAACCCGGCATAAGGCGGTGCCGCACCTCCCGTCAAACGAAAAAAAGTTACGGGGGCGTGACAG